>VXBI01014674.1:49305-67741 GCA_013397375.1 Toxostoma redivivum | reverse complement strand
TTTTTTTTTTTTTCATTTTGAGTAGGGTAATGTTCTTTTACAAGCCTCAACCAGAAATAACGTTTTAAGATTAACACTTTTTTTTGAAGTGTTAGTTAAATTGGGAAAGGGTTGACAAAACACCCTCTTTGCTTGTTCTTAAGATCCTTATCGTGTCACTGTTTTACTGGTTTTATTCTCATAGTGCAGCTCCTTGACAGAATTTCAAGTTTATTTTAACTACCTAAAGTGCAACTCATAGCAATTTAAGAAATATGTATTCCAGTTTCTTCAAATCACATTCAGAGCCAGTTCAGCACTTTTAAAAGAGAGTGAATCCAGAGCTTTATACCCAAATAGTATAATTGCATAGTGGAAGCATACTGCTTGGCCATATTCATCTACCATCCTTCCCTACAGGAACAGTGGTATTTGTTTGACCCTGCTTGAGAGCTTGCTGAAGTGGCAGAAAAACATGCGTTTATTTATCTAACAGAAGGTTAGCTTTGTGTTGCATTGGTGAACTGTGTTGATTGGGAGTGCCAGTGCCAGTCCACTAAGGGAGAGGGAAGAAAATTGTACTTTTTGACAGCTGGATGCTTCACTAGCTTTGCTGTACTAAGAAATGGAACTAAAAGGAACACTGGAACATATTTTATTTGTCAGTCTGAATCCCCAGAACCCATGGATACCAGACTGAAAACCTGTATAAGCTACATGACAGACCTAAAACTTATTTCTGTCAAGGTCTAAATTTAGATTTGTATTAATAGTTCTTTCTTTTTATGTGGCAGTACTGAAAAAAAAAAATGACCCTGACTTTTTTGAAATCATTGATACATGTGAGCTTTCTGATCATGAGTTCCTTGGGCAAAAATACAAATTTTCCCACAGCATAACTTTCTTTTGTGGCTACGTTTGAAGTATATGTATGTGTAATGGACTTCCGTTTTAGCGAATGCGACTTTGCATTTACTGACGTCCTCTAGTGCTTTGATTTACAATTACAAGCTCTAGTTCAGTGAGAAGAGCTTATCCTTACTTTTATTTAAATGTTCTGACTGATCAGCCAATGTTAAAGCTATGGTATTTTTTTATATATTACAAGATTTTAGTTATACATGTAAACTCCTGTTCTTAGTCAAATGAGACAAACCTTGCAGCCAGAGTAATGCATGGATAATCTGAATGTGAAGAAGTAGTGATAAAAGTTTATCAGTCCTTCCATGCAAGAGAAATTTATAAAATATAAATTACAAAAATACCCTCTCTGTTAAAAAAGAGCTCTTACGATAAGCTATCTGAGGTCATCACTTGACGCTCTTTTACATATCTTAAGGACTTTCTGGCTTAAGGACGCATAAGTAACATCTTTTTCTTCACAGTAAAGTTTCAGCTCTTGATTTAAGCATGAAGTCCTTTGGTTTTGGAAAAGGGTCAGTTTTCTTTAGTTGTCAAATGTGACAGACATGCTTTTTCAGCTTTCAAACCACCACACATAGTTACACAGCAGTTTATGAAATAGTTGTTACTTTCTGTTGCATCTTAAGATCCTGCAGAAAGTGGCTAAGTAAGGTTAATGGTGAAGTGAACACCAGGTGGTACCATTTCACAGCTGCAGTTGAACTGATGCACAGCGAACTCTGCTGGAGCTGAGCTGGCCACCCCAGCAGTTATTTCCCAAGGGATATAACCTATGATCACATCCTTTTAATTTGGGTCTATTTAATTTTTAATTTTATTTTTGATTCTGACCGCCCATTTTTATTTCAGGAAAACGAAAAGTTCGATTAGCAATGCTAAGCTATTATATGAAACAAGAAGTACAAGTACATTGCAATAAAACAGTAAAGGCAACTTTACAGAAGATGAAATTTCACATTGTAAAGTTTCTTTCATAAACTGTAAGACAGTCATTTCCTGTAACTTGCCTTTGGTTTTTATTTGGTTTTCAACTTGTGTGTTCACAGGATGCTAAAAAAAATTTTGAGACACTACCTCTGTGTTCCAGAGTCATGTGGTTAAAAAGAAGGTTTTTTCACTTCCTGTTTAAATGCTTCCTTTATCAACATAGAATTCTATTTTTTACTTGATGTATTGTGACTAGAGATTTAGCAACTCACTTGTAATACCTTATAAAAAGTCTAGGAAGCATCTCTTGCAAGCGCATTAATGCATTTGAGCACAGGATAAAATTCCCTGCAAAGTTTGCCCTAAAGTTTTACCTAAAGGTCATGCTGGTCTTCTGTTTTTCCTAGGAGCCAGTGTGTGAAGTTTAGAGTGGGAGATGAGAAGTACTGACAAAAAGTGTAAAAATATATTTTAAATTCATAGCAATACAGTTAAAAGTCTAACTTTAAATCCAATTTTAAAATTGCAAATGCTGTTTTCTAATTGATGGAAGTTTAGTAGTACAAAAAATGTTTTGAAACACTACATGAAAATTGAACATCTAAAGGGAATAATAGATTATGAGTTCATTATGAACTTTATTTTTAATCTATTTGTGTATAGCATCTGTGAATTTGAAAGACAAAAGTGACCCTGTAACAGCACACAAACTTGGGTTGCTATTTCTACCTTGATAATGAGTTATAAGCTACACTCCAAAAGGCCAGTGATGGGGATCAGTATTACTGGGGTAATACTGAATTACTGGTAATTCCTGGAATCCTTCCATCTAGTAACTGTCAGCTGAGTTTTTTTCAGCTGCAGAGCTGTCTTAATTGTAGCATGTTTCCTTTGCAGCAAGCCAGAATAGCTGTGTTAGTAGCATAATAACTCTTTTCAGGATGAAAGGTTTCCAAACAATTTCAAAGTGAGTATTTTAGTTTGCTTAAGCACTTAGGGCACTGCTTCATTTTTACTGAAAATGAACATGAAAGGTGATTTTTTTTTCCTTTTTTTTTTCCACAATGTCACCTAGGAAATCTGGGACTTACCAGGCAGGAATTCTAGGTCTTCTCTTACTGATTTGTTCACATTGTGTCATTCTTGAATCTGTGATGCTTTTTTTGGGCAGTGTCCTTCAGGACCTTAGATTAGTCTTAAGGACTAATTTAATTTTTTGTGCTTTCCAGAGGCTGAAACAACATGAAATGCAAGTTTTTGACTCTGCAAGTGAACAGATGAATGTTCTCTGCTGAGAATTTTTATATTATAATAAAAGAAAACTGTTATTAATCTTTTTTCTTTCAGTTTCCTCTGAGTGGATCTGACTATGGCACACCAGCTTTAAAGCAGGCTGAAGTTGCTTTTGTTATGTGTGTAGAATCATTAGAAGGCACTTTTGAGTGAACTGTGGAGGAAGTGGAGAATTGCAGGTGTTCTGCTCCGTGTCAGATCCAAAGACTTATCTTGCAGATAAACTTGCATACTTCAGCCCAACTTGAAATTCTTAAGCTAATAAAACCTTTCTAGTTTAGATTTTGTGTATATACAGAGTATATTTAGAATTAGAAGGTAATATGCTGCTAAATTACACCAGGCCACATTGCATAGTGATGTTACTTAGAGCTTTCAACTTTATAACTATTCATTCTTACTTATTCAGGTGCAATTTTCCCTAATATCCAGAAGGATTTTTAGCTTGAAGGCTGAATAACTTAAAAGAGGTGGAGAGAATTTAAGAACACCCACCTGCTGTTTCACTGTGGCATTCATTAGGCTTTTAGTTTGAGACACTGAGCAGTAAACAGCTGAGGTTTTGCAATGCAAAAGCAAGTTTGAGCCCTTCGAAGTTTGGTTCACTCTTCGATGTGCTAAATGCTTAGGTATTTTGAGACTTTTGAAACAAATTACACTGTATCACTGAGAGAAATGTTAGATAGCTACAATGTACTTAAAACTTCGAATAGTTTGTCCTTCTACATGTTGCGAAATATCTGAAACAATTCTTCTTGGGAACAGGCGGTATTACTGGCAGGAATCCAGAGAGGAATAAAAACATATGTTTACTCTGGCCATTTTCCCAGGGGAGCAGTCCTTTTCTCTTTTTTTCTTGTGAGGATGGAAGACAAATCTAATGATACAAACTGTATTTCCACCAAATTTAAAAAAAAAATCTGATGCTTTGTGTTTTCTCACTACAGCAGTAAGTAAATTAAGTTCACTTCTTTTTCTTATTTTTTTGTTAATCAGACAAACTGAGGTTGGGAACTGAGAGACATGCACACTTTATTAAGGCTGTGAATAGTGTTGAACTAATGGGTCTTGATCTCATCAGAGAATTATGGTTTATATTTAATGTTTCAACAAAGCAAGTTAGTTGAGTATTGTTTTAATCTTTTCCAGGATCAAACATGAATCGCTGTGGATTCAGAGGTTCTTCATATTTAGGGATGCCATTCAATCCCTCCAAGGTCAGTTAAGAATGTGTATGTGAAATGTTTTAAATTAGGCAGTAAATGATCTTGTGTCTTTTTTATAATACTAACTGCATAATTACAGAATGTCTAGAAGGCAGGAAATTTTGTAATACTGTTAATACTGAAATGTTTGCAGAACTTTTACAAAATGTGTATAAGAAACATTAAAATGATACCTAAAACTTCAATTCTCACAGCAGTGAGGAAGCCGACATATAAATTGTGGCATATCTCAGTGCTGTCTCCTCCTTCTCTGGTCTTTTACTAGCAAAGGAAAACTTCTCTAGCTCAAGGTAGTGAAGGGCACAATAACCCTAATTACATCATGCAGAACGTGCTGTTCTTTAGTATGATAGAAAGGTTCAGGTTGGAAAGGGCCCTTAAGATCATCTAGCTCCTATCCCCTTGCCACAGGCAGGGACACCTTCCACTAGACCAGATTGCTCAGGACCTCATGCAGCCTGGCCTTGGATGCTTCCAGGGATGGGAATTCCACAACTCCGGACAATCTGTTCCAGTGCCTCACCACCCTCACAGTAAAGAATTTCTTCCTAATATGTAATCTAAAGCTGCCCTCTTTTAGTTTGAAGCCATTCTCCTTGTCCTGTCACTTCTAAAAGTAAAAAAGTGTCTCTCTATCTTTTTTGTAGGGTCCCTTCAGAGACCATAATTAAGGCCATAATTAAGTCATCTCAGAGCTTTCTCTTTCTAGTCTGACAAATCCAAACTCTTCTAGCCTTTTCTTATAGGAGATGTACTCCAGCCCTCTAATGAACTTAGTGGCTTTCTCTGGATGTGTTCCAAGAGGTTCCCATCCTTCCTGTGCTGAGGATCCCAGGGCTGGACACAACATTGCACATCAGGTCTCACCAGATGGGAGAATCCCCTGCCTTCCCTGCTGCCCACGCTGCTTTGGATGCAGCCCAGGACACATTTGGCTTTCTGGGCTGGGAGTGCTCATGGCTGAGTCATGTCCAGCCTCACATCCACCAGAGTCCCCAAACCCTTTACTGTTGATGACTTATCCTCTTCTCCCGTCTGTACCCTTCCAGTCTGGGCTTGTCTTTACCTGAGTGTAGCACCTTGCACTTGGTCATACTAAATCTTCATGAGGTTCTCATTACCTACTTCTGGAGCTTGTCCAGGTCCTTTGAGAAAGGTGAATCCTATCTGATGCCAATGTGTATGGTGCCATGTAGGCCATCCCATTGTCAAAAAAACATCTAAAATCTTGGCAGTGACACAAGCCAGAGAGGCATGTATTAGTAGACTGGGCCTGACTGGTTCTTCCAAAGTCAGCGTCTGCAACTGCAACTGATATTTCTCTTCCTGTGTTGAATCATGCATATTTGATTGCACCTGATACCCACCCAGACTTAGGCTAGGCTCTGTTCATCCCTGTTTGTCATGACCATAAGAAAGCATGCTTTGGAGCCCAGTGAACTGAGGTTCAAGAGAGTTAAACTTTCATATGAAAAGCAAATGCCTTTAATAAAAGACTTGAAATGAGGTTAGCAGAGATTAGTTTAATGCTCTCACATATTTTTAATCTGCTTTTCAGTACGATTTGATTCTTCACCCTCAAACACAGGACAGAACTACTATACTTCTTTCACAGTCCTTCCTACACACTGGCCTCTACTTTCCTTTTCCACCTGTATCACACCTTTAGCAGCTCTACAGTCTAGTACTTTAAATCAGTGCATACTTTTGGAAACCTTTTTTTAAAATCCTCTCCAGTGTATAAAGCTAGAAGAGTTTATTCCGGATATAGTTCTGAGATCTTGTAAAGGGCCACAAAGACAAAAAGTCTCTAAGATTGACAAAGCATTGTTTTCCCCTCCTAGCACTTTCTGGTGTTTTAATTTAATTCTCAACTTCCAATAGTAGATGCTTCATACTGAAATATTACCTTTACTGGACATATGTTGCAGTCCATTGGTATCTTAGAATGTGTTGGCCAATAAACATATAAGATAAAGGGGGTGGAATCATGTTACCTATAGAAATTAACTGCAAGGTCACTCTCTTTAGAAAATTGTTTGCACATGGATGTGGTTTTTATTCAAGCATTGCAGTTCTTTTTTCATTGTATCTTCATTTGAGGGATTGCATCTGTTTGATTTATTGGCAAAGAAAGGCTTAAAGCATTTCCAGCACTGTTGCCTGAAATGTTCTAAAATAACTCAGAAAAAATGACTTGGAAATTCACTGCCATGACTCTGGGATGTATTTGCAGTCACATCATGTTCTGATAAACCTGCCTTGAAAAATATTTTTTGAAAAAGCCTGTAAGCATTTTGGATTTGCATTGACATTTGCTATCTATTACATGCCACAACAGTGATTTCATTCTTGAACTCTTAAGAAAGTGCCACACCAGAGGTAGCCAAATCTACTCACGAGGAGCCCTTCTAAATAATAGAAAAAAGCAAGGGTCATATTAGAATATCCAGCTTTACTAAATCTCTCAAGGACAGGCCATTTGGGTTTGGTTTGGGAGCTGTGGTATTTTAGCTGTTGCCTTTGAGGTGTTTGATGGTAGTGTCTTTGCAGCTTTTTGGGATAGAAGTAAAAGTGAAACAAAAGCATATCCACTTCACCAACTCACAACACAACCCTCATGAACTGTAACAGTCTTAACTGTGAATGAAAGCTAAGAGTGACTCCTCTGTCATCTAAAAATGATTGCTTTTAGAATTAGAAGATAATTATATACCGAAATGGCTCCAGATTTTGCAGTTTCTCAGATTTGTTGTTATTGAAGTTTAAACTAGCTTTTAAATATAGAGGTGAACAGTCTCCTCAAAGTTTCAGATAGACCTAGGTCTTTTCAGTATGTTTGAAGTGTTGTGAATCAGTTTTAGGGCTAAATTGAAAGCCAATATCTGCAACTTTTATGTAAGATTTTGTTAATTAACATATGCATTTACTTGGGGGGAAAAAAGATGTTGTTTGTGTTCCTGACACAACATAATATTTTCTCAAGGCTGCAACACTGATACTGGTGAAAGATTAATAATTAAAAATATTTTGCCAAGTGAATCACAAAAAAGGTAACCATAAATAGATTGTAAAAGTATACGTAAGATAAAAATAAGTACTATAAAGACCCAGGTAAGCCTGGGTCAAAACATCTCTGTACTACGTATTTTTCTATTTTAAGCAAACATCTCTGTATTACATTTTTAGGGGTCCTGTGCAACATAATCTACTGAGAAGTGTCTCTGCCTGTGGCAGGAAAGTTGCAATTAGATGACCTTAAGGTCCCTTCCAACCAGACCGTTTTGTGGTTCCACAAAGTGAGAAATGGTGAGGTCTAGCAGAATAGTTTTGCAGTGAGTAAAGAGATTAGAGAAGCAGAGACACCTTGAATTAGTGGCTGGATACTGCATTTGGCAATGTACCATGAGTTTTACTCAAATTAGCTAAATCAGCTAAAATTGTGTGCTTTAGTTGAAGTTAAGTCATTATTATATGAAAAACACACCTCTAAAGCTGAGGCTACCCACGTCCAAGTGAAGACCCCTATCGTGAAATACATCAAACCAGGCAAAAGATAGATTGTGCAAGAGCTGTTAGGTAGGCATGTATTTAGAAATTAGATAACTGCATACTTATGTATTTTGAAAGCATAATTATGCTTCTTGGCTGTAACCAGATGTGGACTTAGTACCCAGACCACACCTCTGTGTAATGTGTTAATACTACTTAAGTCTGTGTGTGGTTTGGCATTCTGGGTGAAGGAACCCTGTCTTGGTACAACAGTGACAGGTATGAGAAGAGTTTTTTGAAACTGGGACTGTGCCAGTGCGAGTGCATGTTTAGTGGCATTCTTTATTAGTGTTTGAAGAGGTCTTGCCCATGCTTCTTCAGCAGAGAGAGTTTCTTAGCTGTGCAGTGGCCAGTGGGAATTCTTGGTGACCATGAGTTATGTTTTAATAGTTGTTCCAATTAATATAGTAGGCAACACTGTCACATCGCAGAGCCATGTTTAAATGTTTGAAAGCTTCCTCTCAATTTACATCTTTTAAGTGTTGATTCTTTTAAAGAATTATGGAGAACATGATAGTAATGCCAGTGGAACACAACTGTTTACTTCATCTCTGAGATCCAAGTAAATCTGTTTCATGTGGAACCTATAAAATAGGCGAAGTGCATAGAGAACAGGCCCTGGCCATATCTCCTTCGTTATCTTCTCTGAGTATGTCTGCACCAGTGCATTAGCTCAGGTCATTAGAGACCACTTTACAAAAGCAATTTAATGTGTTCTATATGTCTATTTAATATGCAGGGTAGGAGACAGTGATGGGGGCGCTGGCAGTACAGGGATGGGAGTGGGAGCTGTTGAGATTTGTGCTGCCTCCTCAAGAGAGTGTCCAGGACTGGAAATAAGGGAGAGGAGGTTCAGCTCTCCACACTCACTCTCCTGTGGTCCTTCTCTGTTACATAGCTTTTTTAGTGCTGCTGAACCCATTTCACCTTGTTTTCTGTCTCCCTTTCCCAACTGTCTTTGATTCCCTTGTGTGAGGGCAGTCTCTTGCTATCTGGTGGGTAATAACAATTTTTCTCCCAGTTTCTTACTAGAAGCAAAGCTTTTTGGCTTTGAAAATAAGCATGACTTGCTTGAAAAATACCAGTTATACATAACATAATATTAAATTTGGTTTTATACTGCTTTTTCTCCTTGTGTTTTTAGGGTGAATTGCAAAATAAGAATTGCAACTGATTAAGCAATAATGCTAGTAAAATCTAATTTAAAAATCTATCTCTACTACTCAGTATTGAGTAGTGTTACTGTTACTCAGTATTTTTGTGTTTAAAGCAGTTATCCAAACTGAACCATCCCAAGTATCCACAGTTATCTTGTAACATGTTATCTCTATTTTCATGAAGTGGTACAGTCCAGGATGGGCCTATAAAACGCCATGAAGAAAAATAGTAGTTTTAGCACAGCTCTATCAATCCCTTGCTCATTTCTGTGACTTGTATTGTGGGACTAATCAGCCTTTAACTATCATTTTTGCTTCTCAGTTGACATTCAGTGATGCTTGTGAGTCCCTTCCAATTCAGGATGTTCTATGTTTTTGTGATTTGGTATATAAATACTTAATTCAAACTCTGATTATTATTTTAAAATAGAGATGAAAATAGGTAAGTGGCTAATTTGGTATTGCTTCAATTGACAGAGAAATTACTAATAATCTCTCACACTGCTTTCTACTTGTAGATGATTATGTTGTAAAATCTCTGCTGAGGGGCCCTCCAGAGGTTTGGCTGTTTAAGAGTGCTTACCCAGCTGCCAGGAAGCTAATCCCCAGTGGTGTGTCAGGACAAACTTCAGTACAGTTGAGGGCATTTCATCTTTTTCCTTAGCTGTTTTGCAAATGGAGCTCTTGGCAAAGCTTTTTTCCAAAGTTTCCTACTGACCAAGTGTTAAGAAGAGCAGCAGAGTTATGCAGTAGCTTAGTTTGATGAGAAGAGCTGAGCAGAGTTTGATGAGGAAAGCTGTGAGGATACCTTCAGTTTAATCCTAAGTTAAACTTGTGTGAGGGAAAGGAAAAGTAATTTGTTTACCTCTTGCCTTAAAAAAACAAAACAAAAAAACAAACTTTGCTGTAGTGTAAGATCTTGTAACATTTCAATATTTTTATTTTTTTCCTCTTCTTTTAGGGTCCAGGTATATCTCATCCCTACGATAGTGGGCACATAGCTATGACTTACACAGGACTATCATGTCTGGTTATTCTTGGAGATGATTTAAGTCGAGTAAATAAGGATGCCATACTGGCAGGACTGAGAGCTCTCCAGCTGGAGGATGGAAGGTAAAAGATACTTTATATGCTGCAACTCCCACAACCCACATGTGAAATGAAACATAAGAAGCATGTTTTTTATAGAAGTAGCTATCTTTTTGTTCTATTAGAAAATAGTTTTATTGGTAGTCATATAAGTCATAGAACATATGCTGGCTTCTTGCAAGTACTTAAGTCATCAGAGGATACTAACTAGCTCTTCAAACCAAATGAAGGTTTGCCAAGCAGCAAATCCTAGAAGAAACAGTTAAAGATTTGTTTATTGTCAGAGGTAATTCAGGTAATTACCTATTTTTGTATATCGCAGAAGCAATTAGGTTGAAAACGACCCTTGAGATCATGACGTCCAACTCTTAACTCAGCACTGCCTAGCCCAGCACTAAACCATGTCTTAGAGTGCCACATCATGTCTTTTAAGTACATTCAGGGATGGTCTCTCTACCATTTCCCTGGACAGCCTGTTCCAGTGCTAAAAAACCCTTCTGATGAAGAAGTATTTTCTAATACCTAGTCTAAACCTCACCTGGTGCAACTTCAGGCCATTTCCTCTGTCCCACTTGGGAGAGAAGACCAACCCTCACCTTGCCACCTTTCAGGTAGTTGAGTCCTCTCAGTGTTCTTTTCTCCGGGGTGAACACTCCAAGCTCCCTCAGCTGCTCCTCATCAGATTTGTGCTCCAAACCCTTCCCCAGCTCCACTGCCCTTCCCTGGATAAGCTCCAGCACCTCAATGGTCTTCCTTGTTGTGAAGAGCCCAAAACAGAACACAAAGCTCGAGGTTTGGCTTCACCAGTGGCCAACTGGCCACTTTCTGTTACAAACATCCAAATCAGGGCATCCATTGTCATCGTAGGAATCTCTGAGAATGTGCCAAAATAACCCAGATACAAAAATTTTAAAATGTTCATAGAGTTTGGTGAGATTGTTACAATAACTAATGAAAAACTGATTCACTATTTCTATTAGAAATGATAGTATTAGCAGTTACCTTTATACATACCTGGGAAACTAGTCCTCAAGTTGCAGTAAGGAAAGAAAGGCTTGTGAGCTATTAGGATTCCTAGGAAGTCAAATTATTCCACCCAAATGAGAGAAAATGGTAGGTCATGTATCCATATATAGTGTAATAGGTGAATCATCTTGGAATAGGTGAAACATCTTGGAGTAAATAAACACCAGTGTCATTATGTTGCTGGAAATTGTTACTCAGGCTCCTAAATGTTTATAGTTCTATGCATTTTTCTTGGCTTAGAATCACATCCTCTAAAAAAGAAAATCTAGTATAGCTTTGGGTTATATTTATGAGACTACTGTAAAATAATCTGTAAAGAAAACACTGTGCAATTCCTTGAACTGCATTTTATATTTTGTGGTGTAGCAGGCGAAACAGCATCTAAAGACAGAAATGTTTCTTTCAGTTTCTGTGCAGTGCTGGAAGGAAGTGAGAATGATATGAGGTTTGTGTACTGTGCTTCCTGTATCTGCTACATGCTCGATAACTGGTCAGGCATGGATATGAAGAAAGCAATAGACTACATTAGAAGAAGTATGGTGAGTGTTCACAAAATGTTACTTCTTCCTATGCTTTAAGGCATATAGCTTTTTTTCTTAACTATGGCTAAAAAAAATCTCTGTCCAAACTCTATTATGGTAATTTATTTTTTTCTTCCTGCTCTAATGAGTTGAGAATTACAGAGTACATTGGTTTTTTTGCATTTGTATTTTCATTAAAATGTGTCTGCTAGCAAGATAATTTTATTTAGTGTGTTTGTTCACTACAAATTAACTTTAAAGTCCTCTTTATTTAAAATAGTTAAACAATTGAAAGCAAGGTTTTGAAAACTGAGGTATGATATTTACATCACTTAAAGTGCATGAAGCACTTTTGGAAAGTACACCAATAAGATTCTCACATTTCATTGAGCTGTAGCTAGTACTGTTTTTTAAATGATACACAGATTCAAATAAACTAATTATTGACATCAGTTCATGCTTAAGTGTTTCCAGCCATGCGCTTCATAATTTATTTATTAGATACTTGAAATGAAAAAAAATATTAATGAGTATGTACATTTTTTTTCTGAGTCTGTGGAAGTTGTCTTCATATTTAATTAGAGTAAAGGAGCTTTCCATTTTTTTTCATGTTGTTTCATTAGTTTAATTGAGTTACATTTTCAAAGATTGAAACACAATTTTTTAAGGAAGCTGAGCAATCTTGAAAATTGCAGTTCCCTGAGTGTGAGTAAACACGGATTAAACTCTTGTGGTCCACAAAGACCCAAATTTATGATGACACACAACTTCTGTTGTAAATGAACATTTTCAGTACTTGCTGCCAGCAGCAAGATTGTAAAATTTATGTGAGATGCAAATTTTTAAAAAGACTTCAAAATCTCCTGCTTCAGACCAAACAGTTTTTTATTTGTTGTTTATTTTTAAAGGAGGTAGTCAGATGTCTTAGTATTTCTGACTGTACACCTCAAGAAGCTTTCTGGCATGCTGCCATAGTCCTGGACAGACTGAGATGATCAAGGTTAGGGCTCAGTCATACAAGGATATAGAGCTACAGTCTGGTCACACCCTAGTGGCACTTTTTATCCCATTTTCCCCTCTGTCTCCCCATACTTGTTCCTCCCCAGTCTGATTTGATATTTCTGTTTCTTACCACTGGTTCTTTCCCTAGCCATCCCATAGTAAGTTATGCTCACCCCTGCATTCCCCAGGAAATAGTTCATGATAAGGGAGTTTCTATACAATCCTGAAATGCTCCTCCCCTGCATCCCATAAGAGCCTTTCTCCCATAGTTGTAGTTCACCTTAGTTAGCATGGGTTCTCAGCATGAGAATATCCCTGCTGGATCTTCTCAGTGGGTTTCACCCAAGGACAGTGATTTAACCATTCTCCTTTCACAGTCTGAGGGAGGAGCTTAGACACAGTGCTTGCTCTTACTGATTAGGTAGGGAGCATTCTTCCTCCTCTCATCCTTTCTGGGCATTAATGTTTACCGAGATCAGTCTTTAGTCAAATAGCTTAGCAGAGATAAAATAGGAGAATCAAATGTTACAAAAGAATAGAAAGCGAAACACAAGAGCAAAATCCTCATTGTAGTTCTGTACGTTACATTGTCTGTTAGTTAACCTTGTGAATATTTGAGTGCAGTTTTGGTCACAAAGGAAATGGTGGAACTAGGAAAGGGACAAAGAAAGTTGAGTTGAACTGTGAAAGGTATTAAACAGTTTGTGTGAAAGGAGTATTTAATATACTTGGAGTCTTTATTCCGAAAATGAGATTGTTAAGTAGAGTGTGAAAGAGATATGTAGAGTAATGGGTAGCACAGAGAGCATCAGATGAGCATCATTAATAGAGCAGGCAAGTGGAGATTTTTGTGAAAGTTTAGAGCTTTGAAGTGGTATTGGAGATCTACTATGTAGTGTGATCTTGAAAATTGATACTTTGCTTCTAGATCTTAGCATTTGTTGCACCTGCAAATTCCAGTCACTACGTTCCTGTTGGAAAAATTGGTACCATTTAGAAAAAAAAAAATAGTTGAAGCCTGAACATGGCAAAACATCTTGGAAGGCCTCCTACTAATACTTCAGTTCACAGTAAAGTAGCACTGAGTCTTGGTGTGGTCAAAGTTCAGAAGACACTGTGGCTTATCACAAAGATTGTGTCTTTTTCTGGCTAGCTCAGAGAGTAACTTAGAGAGATCCTATGAGCAGTGTTCTGTAGGCAGCATTCACCCTAGCATATAGAAATGTGCAGCAAGACATGCTATATTTTTGTGCAGGTTTACTGTGAATTGGTAGGTTAACTATATCCTGTGTTTAATTGGACTTTTTTAAACCTCTGGTGTGCTGTGAATTAACTGCGGAGTTGGTGTGCACTTGTACAGTAGTTCTGTCTGTGTTTTCTGAATTTGCACTCCTTGGTCCACCAGTATTTCAGTGAACTAACTCAGTTGCAGGGTGTCTGGGAATTCTAGGAAAAGATGCAAAACCTTTGCATCCTGCTTGGTCACATCTAGAGCTGCAGATGTGTCTGAAGAAGTCTCAGACGTTCAGAGACTAACCCAATGTGAAGATCATTTCAGAGCAGTGGTTGATCCTTCCTTTCATTCATTCATCTCTTCCCACCACTTTCCTTGAGATGTAATTCTGTTCAGTTAGCTGTCACAGGAGCCAAGTATTTCTTAAAAGTGTATCTCATAAATAAATACAAAGCGTGTGGAATGTGGCATCCAAGAATGTTAGCTTGATTTCTCTCAGTAAGATTTTGTAGATGGTGCTAAAACTAACCTGTAAAATGGAACAATTTAAATTCTGTTTGAGATTATTTCGTTACTCCTTGTGTAAGTTACTATACTATTAATATAGCTATAGGCTTTATTGTAAATGCTTATGTAAATGCTGCAATGTCACCTCCTTCTGGCACTTTTTTTAGTTACAGAACAGAAGAGATTGCATTGCTCAATACCAAACTGCTTTGACAGAAAGGTGTGGTTTTGATTTGCTGTTGTATGTCACTCATTCGGACCTAGGTGAAGCACATGACAGTTAACAGAACTTTTCAGTTTTTCAAATTGGCATGCAGGTGATGTGCAACTGATCTGAATTTAGAGTAATATGACTGGTTAAACGCAGTACTCTTTGTAATAAGCTGGTGGAT
Source organism: Toxostoma redivivum (assembly GCA_013397375.1). Classification (NCBI taxonomy): domain Eukaryota; kingdom Metazoa; phylum Chordata; class Aves; order Passeriformes; family Mimidae; genus Toxostoma; species Toxostoma redivivum. The sequence continues at coordinate 52,912 of VXBI01014674.1, read as the reverse complement.
ATTTTAGCTTATTCTTTGGAACTCTTTGCCTTTAGTGATGCAGTATAAGAATTGTGACATACAATTCAATACAGCTGAGTGAGGGAGTGCATTTGTGTAGTTAGGCATTTCAAGAACAGCAGGAGATTGGAACATAAATAATGTTTAAAATGTTAAAAATAATTTAATTTCATACAGAATAGATAGCCTTCTTGTTTCCATTCTACTGAAAAGGTGTTTATACAGTGCTGATCACAAAAATAGTTCTGGGCCAGTGTTGTCAGTAGAATACTCAGATTCCAACACACAGTTTTTATCAGTGTAGGTTGATTCTTGTCTTTCACATTCAAAACTCAGATATATCACTAACCAAAAGACAGCAGACACTAGAGATGCTGAGATTTTGAATGACTTCCAGAGACTCAAAAACATTGCTCTTTGCAACACTGCTTGGATTTTTTCAAAGTAGAGATATTGCAAGAAGCTTTAAAATATCATCTGCTTCTTCTAGTATAGTCTTCTTCAAATGCAGTTGCATTGGTCTGTTAATATAATTAAGCTTGTTGTAAAACTTGTAGACTTTGAACTGGATTTACACATTTCCTGAGGATAGTATTTAATTATGCAGCTGTCATGTTGCAGTAATCAAGAGCTCCTTTTGCACACAATTTCTTGAGTCTTTTCAAAAGAACAAGGAAATAAAAGTATTCCCTAGCTCTTCAGGGCACACAAGTCCCCAAAGAGCAGCTGCTGTCTGTAAATAAATAGGCATCGGTTAGCCAAGGATCAGCTACTGTCTATTCGAGTTTAAAGCTGATTGTACAGTCCCACATAGTAGTGTCTGGGGTGCACACTTAACAGCTTTTCTCCAGAGCTAATTACTTTGTCGTGCATAAAGCAAGCCACCTCCTCTTAAAATTATTGTTTGTAGAGTTAATTAGTTTTGCCAGCATGGCTTTGCTAATCAGCTTGCCTTTTCTTAGCAATTAATGCATCTGTGGAGTGTGGTAGCACATTTGTATTGCATTCTCAAAAGGCAGTGAAAAAGGAAGAGTTCACACTGTGGGCTTTAACATTCAGAAGTTCATAGAGATTTCTGAAATTTACTGGTTCAAACTTGAGAAATCAAGCTGCAGCTTGAACTGTCTGTGTATTAGCCTTTTTAGTTGCTTCAGCTTGCAGCAACAACTCAAAACCAGGAACACAGTTTTAATGTAGCTTCTGTGTCTTCTTCTGTTTATGTTTTTCTTCTCAATGTCAACTTTAAAAGCAGATGTACAAAATAATCCTTAGGTAAGTTCTAAAGATATGATAGTCCTGTAGCCATTCTTTGGTTAGGACTATAGGAGTCATTAGTGATTTGTCGAAGTGTTCTGCATCTACTAGCCACTGTTTTAGAGAAAACTTGAGAAATTCATAGTCAGCACCTGGAGGATGTGGGGGAGTTTTGCTGCTTTCTGTCTGATCAGATACTGATCCAATCATTAATTGAGCAGTTAATGTAGAATATGTAGGACCTATGTAATTTAACTTTTAAAGTTATACCTCATTGTTCCTACTAAGCAATTTGGTATTTATTCAGAGATAATTCAGTAAGTATTCTATGAACTCTTGTAAAATAAACATTTTCCATTTTATGAATAATTTCTATATGATCCTTTGTTTCTTTTCATGTAAAATGATTTAATGGATTTTTAGGGAAGAAAAATTATTATTCTGCCTATACCTGTGTTCCTAGATTGCTCATGGCAGATGTGAACGATGATATTCTTGGTGCTTTGTCATACTTAAGTTTCTCCTTTTGTTGCGCTTAACAGAGTCATTTTTCAGCACTGTAACAGTGTTTTTTAACAGTAATATTTTATAGACCATTTGAGTTTATTCCAATGCACGTTACAAATCTTCTTCTTGCTTCTGACTCCCTTCTCATTTTTTTTACAGCCTGATGTACTTGCTTCTTACTAAAGTATTGCTTCGATTTGAGTATTCTACACACAGTAGTACCTTGCATTTTACATCTTTTTTAATGTTAAACTGCTCTTGTATTAGAGACAGATTAAAGTACCTATTTAATTTGGTTTTGTTTTGATTACATATCCATTTTTTTCTTTTTATACCTGCATTACATGCTTTTTTCCTTGTGGCAATGATATGCTTACCCGTTTTCAGATTCCTAACATATGTCACAACTAATATTAATTCTATAAAAGTCATAAAAACTGCCTGCATTGAAAAAGGTCTGATTTCTTAGCTCTGTTGTGCCAAGAACTTTTGAAGGCTCAGAATTTAATCAGGTTAAATTGTGGCAATGATCTGATGATAATCTTGCTGGTAAACTAAGAAATTGCAATGTCTGTCGAAGTGCTGTGGTTCTAATATAATTGCTTTGTGGGATTTTTTTTTCTTCAGTCTTATGATAATGGCCTGGCACAGGGAGCTGGACTGGAATCTCATGGTAAGAATGTCAAAGTGTTCTACACCTTTCAGGGTGGTATTGAAAATGCTATAGGAGGTGCGGGATATGCCATAGCTTTCCTTTTCTGATTTTTGAGAAAGAAAGTGCGAGAAGGAGCAAATACAAACCATGCCTCCAAATATCACTTCTTTTTCCTTTAAATCTAGCTTAATAGATGGAGAGGCTCTTAATCCCCACCATGAATCTTACCTCGTGAGTGTTTTGTTGAAAGGTGTAGCTTGTAGTTCTCAACTGTTGCTGACAGAGCAAACTTGTTACTCTGATGATTTTATCTGCAAGAGATTTTGTGCAATGGAACTGATCATTTCCAGTTTCAACAGCTTTAGTAAAACCTAGAAACACTTCCTCTGATAAATGCAGCATCTGTTACGGGCTCAAATTTTGAAGCAAGACTTGGTAGATCTAAAGATAGGAATCCCCAAGCGTTTGCTACTTTTAAGCAAAATGTTTCTATGCCATGTGTGTGTCTTGTGACAGAGGAGATTTTGCCTTTTGGGTGACTGATACTAAGTCTAGTGCTGTGGTCTGTTTGACAAGGTGGTTATTCATCAAAGGTTGGCTCGATGATCTTGTAGATCTTTTCTAATCAAAATGACTCTATGATCTGATCAAATGTTTGCTATCTTTATCCTTCGTATTGAGCTTTGATAGGATTTTGTCTGTTTCCTTCTTGCTGGATCAGTAAAGCTGAAAACTTTAAATTATAACCCTAGATATTAAAAAGTTGGTTAACTAACTTTCTGTAGAATGTTAGTGATTACAAAGATAGCAAAGATAGTGATAACAAAAAGCAGTACTTCAGCACTGCATTTCAGCATCAGAGTGAAAATAATATTACAGCTCCTGGGGTCTTCCAGCACCAGGATATTGTAAGGAGCTTTGGAGCCCGAATCACCTGTCAGTTTGCTTATGGTCTTTCCCAGCCTCTGATTTTATCATATCAGGTATTGGACTCTAAACAAACGTGGATGGGCTTTAAAAAGTCGTGACAGGGTTACACAAAGACCATGAGTTTATCTTTTTAACCATACAGTTTACTTGACAGCAAAAAATTCCTTAGAAGCACAATTTACAATTTGTATGTATTACAGCCATGAGAGTCCAGGAGTCTTTTTCACCATATTAACTGTGAGCTGCCTCTCTTTTTTTTTT
>VXBI01014674.1:18712-49269 GCA_013397375.1 Toxostoma redivivum | reverse complement strand
TTTTAAATAATTTTAGTTTAAATTTTTTTTCTTCTGCTCACCAGACACTTCTGTCTATATCCTCTGGGGGATTGTGTTCTGAGGCTGACTTTAGCATCTCTGCTTCAGTCTGATTGCTGGCATTCCAATCGATTTCTTTTTTAAGTTACAAGTGAAGAAATATTTATGTTGCAATGCCATTTACTTATTTCTGGACTGCTATGTAATGTAAATTGTGCAGCATTGAGAGAAAAAACAGCTTTAGGAAAATGAGCTGGTTTATTTCTGCAAGAGCTGGGTTGAGTGGGTTTTCCCCCCCCTTTGACATACCTGCTGAACTAGAATGTTCTTATTTATTTGGATTTTAGACTTAAAATTAGCTTTTTCTTACTTTTAGAAGTTCATTGATTTAATTGCTAATAACTTAGTTAAAATTCTGACTGAGATCATACAGGCTTCAGAAAATCTGTGTATCAAAGCACTGCAAACCTTGCTCTCCCTTCACAGGTGGTTCTACATTTTGTGGTATTGCATCACTGTGTTTGATGGGCAAACTGGAAGAAGTTTTTTCAGAAAAAGAACTGAACAGAATCAGAAGATGGTGTATAATGAGGCAACAGAATGGCTACCATGGCCGACCCAACAAACCTGTGGACACTTGCTATTCCTTTTGGGTGGGAGCAACATTAAAGGTAGTGTTCAGAACAACTATAGGGATAGTTATTGACTTGTTTGGATTGATTTAAGCACCATTTTCTTTGCTTGGAAGAGTTAGATATTTGACCAATATATGCTCCAATATGCATCAATGCCTACAAATGTCTTTTATCTCACAAAAAATGCCAGAAATTGAGGTTTATCAAATTAGTGTTATCTGTGCTGTCACTGCTTATCTCAAAAATAGGCACTATATTTTAGTGTTAAAAATATACTAAGACTTAGTTAAAGACTTAGTGTTAAAAATACACTAAGACTTTTATAATTGTTACGTTTTAATTTCTTTTCAGCTCTTGAACATATTCCAATATACAAATTTTGAGAAAAACCGAAATTACATCCTGTCAACTCAAGATCGCCTTGTTGGTGGATTTGCCAAGTGGCCAGACAGCCATCCAGGTAAAAAAACTTCTCAATATTTCAGTGAGTATGTTCTAAGTAAGAAATACATTCCAACAGTCAGATATCTGAGAGATGTACGGGAAACCATACCCTTCAAAAAAAACCAAAACAAAAACCCCCCTGAAAATATAATAAGGTTTTCATTCTTGAAGTAGAAAGAGGGAAATTAAGTTTTTCCTTGTTCAGCCTCAGAGGAAGTGAGCTTGTTGTTTAGATTACTGTTAAAAGAATATCACTGTTTAACTGTTCTGCTTAAAGGGAATATTGTATTGTAGGTATCTCTGTAAATTAGTTTAAGTTATCAAAATATTTGTTTCTTTAGTAAATTAATTATTTAAGGTTACACAGAAGTCATCGATATATGTAAAAAACAGTCTAAGTTTGCACAGTTGCATACTATGATTTACAGATTGTGGTCATACGAGTTTGTGTGAAAGCTAGTTACTATGCTTTCGGAAGTGGATAGTTTGAAGTAGTGGAAAGAACTCAAAAGGATACTAAAGGCTTTTAATTTTAAAAGTTACAATTCAATTAAAGTGTTGCAAACTTGAGAAAACAAAGCTTGTGCCAGTAGTGTTTGCCCATGGCATTTTGTACACAGAAGATAAACAGTCTTTAAACTGACCAAATAAGATAAAAATTTAGTCATTATAATAAAGGAACCGTTTGTTTAGTATCTGTGCCCTGATATTTAATTCTTTTGTAATTTCACTTTGAACAACAATTCAGAATTTTTCAAGGTGAACCCACACTGAAAATACAGTTCTTGAGATAGATTTGCTTCTGCCTGTTCCCTGAAAAATAGTTTAGGATTTCTGAGGAATTTAGGTGTATTTACTCCTCATTTGTATCATCTGGAGGGAGTATTTTAGTTTATCTTAATGAAACATTTACCTTTCGAGTCAGGGATTTAAAAAGTTTGTTTCAAATACCTATTGTGTGTGAAGTGCCTTAACCTATCTTAATTTCCTTTATGACAAGATTGCCCCCCTAGTTGACCAAGGGAAGCCAGTTGATGTAATCTAAGGCTTTTAATCCTTCCAGGATCCTTCTGGACAAACTGTCCAGTACATGGCTGGGTAAACATGTCATGGGATGGGGGAGCAACTGGTGCATGCATTGGGCAAAAAGAACACCATAGTGCATGGGGTGACATCAGTCTGGTGACCTGTCACTAGAGATGATCCACCCTGTGCTCTTCAGCATCTTCCATAATGACTTGGATGCAGGACTGGAAGGAATACTACGTGAATTCACAAACAACACTAAATTGGGAGTAGCTGTTGACTCCTTTGAGGGCAAAGAGAGAGACCCTGACAAATTAGAGAGATGGGTAGTCACCAACCATATGAAATTTAACAAGGGCAAGTCCTGCATGTATGGATAGACTGGGAAACAAGAGGCTGGAGAGCACTGCTGCAGAAAGGGCCTGGGAGTCCTGGTCGATGGCAACGTGAACATGAGTCCACAGTGCCCTGGCAGCCAGAAGAGCCAAGAGTGTCCTGGGGGGCATCAGGGACAGCATCACAGCCAGGCAAGGGAGAGGATTGTCCTGCTGTACTCTGAGCTGGGGCAGCCTCACCTCCAGTGCTGGGGGCAGGTCTGGGTGCCACAACACAAAAAAGACATTGAGCTGTTAGAGAGTGTCCAAAGGAGGGCCATGAGGATGATGAAGTGTTTGGAGGGGAAGCCGTGTGAGGAGTGGCTGAAGGCACTTGGTCTGTTCAGCCTGGAGAAGGGGAACCTGAGGGGAGACCTCACTGCAGTTACAGCTTCCTTGGGAGGGCAAGAGGAGGGACAGGCACTGATCCCTGCTCTGTGGTGACAGTGACAGAACATGAGGGAGTGGCCTGTAGTTGAATCGGGGGAGGTTTAAATTGGATATTAGGAAAAGGTTCTTCAGCCAGAAAACCCAGGGTGTTTGTGCACTGGAACAGACTCCTCAGGGAGATGGTCACAGCACCAGCCTGAGAGAGTTCAAGAAATTTTTGACAATGCTCTCAGGCACATGAAATTACTCTTGGGGTATCCTATGCAGAGCCAGGAGTCAGACTTTGATCACCTTTGTGGGGTCCTTCCAACTCAGGGTATTCTATGATTCTATGATTCTGTCTTTTAGCACAGTTGTCTGTTTGAGATAAGATTTAAGAAAGGCAAGACAAATAATAATTGTTCTTCTTTGTTGTATGGGTGCATGTTTGTATATTTTCTAGGCTTACTGTAGCATTTTTTTCCTCAGGCAGATGGTGGCATAAGTCTGTGGTCATGTTTTGAATGAAAAAGTAAAAAGTTAGTGCAGTTCTGGTATGAAGAAAGACTGTAAATGCAATATTGCAAATATTGCTTCTGAGGATTTGTGTTTTCATTATTATAGATACGCAACTGAGCTTCCTGCAAGCTCAGTCTTATATATGAAAGGCAAGCTGTCTTTTGATCATGTCTACACTAGAAAGATTCCTAAGGCTTAATCAGAATTGGATTTTAACTTCTGTTGCTCCTGCTTTATAAAAGCTCAATTTAAATTTGGGGACTCAAGCTGTCTTTGCTGTGCAGTAATGTTTTTAGGAAGACTAGAAGAAGTTTCAGAAGACAGTCAATTGCTTGTGATAATCTGTGTGTTATATGGACTTGCAATGTTAACAAGTAACTCTTTCCAGCTGATTATTCAGGGAAATACTATTTTGTAGTCTTGCTGTATTCCCATGCTAACAAACATCAAAACCTTGTTGGTTGTGGAGGCCACTAGCATTATTTGACACAGAACTGATAGGACAAGAAGAAACAGCCTCAGATTACACCAGAGGAGGTGTAGATTGGATAGTAGGAAAAATTTCTTCACCAGAAGGGTTGTAAAACATCGGAACAGGCTACTTGAGGCAGTGTTTGAGTCACCATCCCTGGAGATTGATACGATATGATATGATATGATATGATATGATATGATATGATATGATATGATACGATACTTAGGGACATGGTCTTGGCATTGTTATATTAAGGACTGGACTCTGATCTTAGAAGTCTTTTCCAGCTAAATAATTCTGTGATCATTTTAGTGAGATACTAAATTATTGACACGTCCACAGAGTGCTATGTGTTGAGGTTTTGCAAGGGGCACATGAAATTTCCGTTGTCTTTCGATCTTTTGCCCATGATTTCAAGGCAGATAATCCAATCTGACAGCTTGCTGCTACCCAGAGGAGGCAGACTCAGTGAGCTGTAACCCTGGTAATAAGGTGGGCATCAGGAGCAGCATGGAGCAGAAGAGTAAGAGTATCCCATTGTGGTGGCAGTCATCTCTTGATCAAGCTGCATTAATTCCTATCCTTGGGGTAATCTCTCAGGAAATGGGAAGATAGGAAAAGTAATGGCTTCTTCAACTTCTCTAAGTCTTGTGGTTGGCAGCTATTGGCACTAATTTTGTTGTTTCAGTAGTTAGCTGCTCATAAAATACCCAGCCAAGAAATCCTTGCAAGAAAAAATAAATTACTTTCCAGACTGGTTATTTTCAGATACTTAAATCCTTTTTCTTTTTGGTTGTGGCACTTAGAAAAAATAAAGTAGTGAACAAGTTGTTACAAAAGAAAACTGGATTTTAGTTCATGCTGATAGCTTGGGCAGAAATGTTTTCTTTCCATCAAAATTCAAGTTTAAAATACAGCACCTGATTATTTGTTTTCCTTGGCTGTAATTACTCAAAGGTGTTTGAATATGTGAACACTTGGCTGTTAGAGCCTGAAATTATTTTATTTTTCCTCTTCTGTCCTTCTTTCAGATGCTTTACATGCCTACTTTGGGATCTGTGGTTTGTCATTAATTGGAGAATCTGGTATTTGCAAAGTTCATCCCGCCCTGAATGTAAGCACAAGAGCATCAGAGCGTCTTCACCACCTTCATCAGATCTGGAAAACACGGACTTTAAACAGCGTTCAGATGGCACACACCTCTCTACATGACTGATTTAGACTTGAATTTAGTTCTGGTAGCATAATTGTAGCCCAGGGTTGAAAGCCATGCATAACCAATGTGCTCTTTTAAGTGCTGGAGTCATACAATCAGATCTGTGTTGCTGGCATCACTTTGATAGGGAGTTGCCTTCAGCAGGTTATTCTGCATTGTGAAAAGGGGAATATTTTGTTTATATAGAAGTTTGTCACAGCAGACTGTAAATGGCTTTTCAGATGGCTTTACTTCTAAGAAATCCCTTGAGGCATTTAAACTTCATTTTAATTTTATTTTTTTAAATTTGTGCATACTGTGTCAAACTATATAATGGGGAGTATTTTCAAAATTGTTTACATATCATACAGTATAGCGCAGAACATTGAAGTTCTTTATAATCTTACTATCTGACATATTTTTGGGTAGAGAATCTCTCATATTAAGTCTCAGTTAAAAGTTACCTATTATCAACTTTCAGATTCCATAAGCTTTGTTTTTCACAAACAAATTAATTAAATACAAATAAAAATATTTTATTCAATATACTGGACTTTTAAAGTTGTGTGGCCTTACTAAGTGTATTTCATAATTCTTCTGAGTAGGTTTTACACAGATGTAGTGAATTGTTAGCCAGACAAAGAGTTTTCATCTGAAATATTTTCATGTGAACTTCATTAAGAGTGTGGCATATTGATGTGTGTTAATAAGAGATATTCAACCCAGTCTTTGGAAGCACACCTGTATGCAAGAGTAGCATTAGAACCTGCTTCTAAAGACAAACCTTTGCAATACATTGAAGTTGTTAAAATTAGAGTAATGAATAACATTCTCAGCTTCTTTAGTGCTTTACTAGTGCCTTACTTTGTATGCTTGAAGTGCTGTTCAGAGTTGAAGCAAGTAACTTTGCAGCTGGTGTGTTTGTGGCAGGTCAGTTTGTGCATTCAGTAGACACCACCACGTCTTTCTACTTGCCAGTCATTAACAGCACTTTTTTTTTCCTAAAGGTTCCAAAGACAACTGAAGACTTCTTAAAACAGATTAGGTGCACCATTTGCCACTGCTGAGCCCAAAGAGACAGAATGTGTAGACCATTTTGGCCAGCAAAAAGAGCTTTGGGGATAAACATGATTCCTGTTTTGCAATGCAGGACAAGTGAAAAAGTTAGTGTAGTTAGCTAGGTAGCTCACTTGTCAGGGAGGTCTAATAGGTGTCTTTAGGCTACAGAACAATCCCATTGTCCAAACCTGTAGCAGCCTTCCTACCTAAATAACTAAGTTTTATTTCTATAGCAGATTAATTTATGTGGCAGCACGGGGAGCATAACGAGTGATAGAGATCTGCTTGGAAAAGCACAGGAGGAGCAGGGTAAGGTGTGTGATCTAGACATGTCCCAGTAGACACTGAGGAGAGACTCAATTGTTGGAAAAACTTGGAAGTTCAGAAGGGTTGGGACTGGGAGAGCTATGAGGCTAGTACTGGAGAGAGGGAATGGGGTGCTTGAGTACGACTGTTGTAAAGTAGGAGAAATGAAAACTGGGAGATACCGAGGCTGGAGGCAAGAGCTAAGAATGTGGAACCAAACTGGTGGAAAGGATTTGAGCTGCCTAGGGTAAGATTAGGGAGCAAAAGAAAGGTACTGATTCAAGGAACATGAAGAAGTTAAAGGGGGAAGATACAGCTTTGAAATTGGTTTTATTGGTTTTATTTTATTCTGGGATGACCAGAAATCCAGCCATAAATAAAAAGAACTAGCCAGGTACCTAAAAGAGAGAATCTCCCAGGCAGGGTGCTAACTACAGCAGTTCCTGTGGGAATCCTGTTTTCCTGGGTAGGCTTAATGGGATGTTGGTCAAAGGCTGAAGTAGCTTCCCTGAGCAGAAGTCTCTTCTGCTCATCAGGGTCATCAGGGTCCATCTAGATGAAAACCCATTTAAAACCAAACAACAAAAATCTTGAAGTAAAAATTGATCAAAAAAGCATGGTATTTTCTTGTCTTTACATCAGATGGTGACCACAAGTTGACTTCATGGTAGGATAGGATGGGTTTTTGGAACATGGTGTAGTTACAATGAAAATGAGATATAATTGTAGCTGCCCATCCCCACCACTGCTTCTCTGCCTTGCTGGTGAACCATCTTTGAGTTTTTTAGCATTTACTACATACTCTGTAGAGGGAGTAGCTTTGAATTTCAGAAGAGTTGAATAAGGTGTTCTTAGTCTTTAGTCTTAGGCTGGGAAACAGCCTAAATATTTGTTCTTACTTAGCTTCATGAGAAATTATGTGTTTGGTTATCATGAGGCAAATACATACTCACACAACCCTAAACTATGGATCCTGAGTTACTAGATTCTCATCTGTGAGGGACATCGGGGTCCCTCTGCAGAAAATATGGGGATAACAGTGAAAAATCATATTATGTGAACAAGAAAAATTCTCATGGCAAGTAATTTAACAGTTACCTGCCCCGAAAAGCAGGTACCATTTCTTGCTATGTTTTCTGTATCTGTAAACTACCCTGACTTTTTCATATGGATTTTACATTTCTTATCTCCTTGGCCTCCAGTTATTCTACATCTTTTCAGGCTGCATGTTGACAGCAGAGCTAGCCTAAAGGTTGCACGAAGTGTATTTGTTTCTCATTAACTCCCAAAGTTTGATGAAGGCAGTAAAATATCTGTGCTTTCACCTCACGCTGAGTATCTAATTACTTTAGTTCTTTTGAAATCTTTAATCTTTTTTAGGTTGACAAAATGCAGTAATAATAATCAGCTCTGCATTCATGATTTGTCATTCCAAATGTCCCAATTGATGTCAGGCAAACAAATGATGAATGTTCCTGTGTAGCAGACATCTGGATTCTGACTGTATTGAATTGCCTCTCTGATTTTTGTGGTTTATTGTGTCTTCAGACTAGAAAAATGTTAAATGAGAAATCAGTGAACAAGAGTTTCACAGAAATCCATAACTAAAATAATTTTTAAAGGGGATACATCAAAATAGACCTAAAACTTAAATGTGAACTGTGAAGTTTAAATGTAGCTAGAAAAAGTAAACCATGTGATTATTACCTACCTCTAATAATTTTGTGTTAACCACAGCTTTACATTGCTGAGACTGAACGTACATAAGAAATTAATGCATTAAATGGTTTTACCATGTGCTTGAGGATGTAATATCAGGCTGACAAATGTGAGTGCCTCTATCCTATCTGAAACACTCTCAAACTCTGTGTGTCGCCCAAGTTTCTTTTCTAGAAAAACAGCTTTAAAATTAACAAAGGAACAAAATGTTGAACAAAGGAAGTCAAATGTATCTTTTCCATAGGATCTGAGGACTGGGGATTTAAACATTGTCACGTTAGGGCTTTCAGGCCCGCTTGATCTGTACATAGCTGCTGGCAGATACAGTAACACTATTTTGAAAGGCTGCTTCCAAGCATGTTTGTATTTATGAATTTTCATGTTGAGAACTGTTTTTTCTAAATGGAACAATCATCATCACTGAAAAAAACTAGCAAGTAAATTGGGTATTGCAGAAATACCTGAAATACCTATGCTGAAGCACATATTAAGAGTACCTTGCTCTATGGTGTATTGCCCAAGGTAAAAGACAACCTGAGAGGAGCTAAAGAAGCTGTATCAAATGTGCTTTCTCCATGGATGCCAGTATAAAAATTAAATCTTCTGTAGAGGAACTGTTGTGTTCTCTAAAAATATATTTCAATTCTGTGCCGAGTGAGCCATTCAGTATGGGATTGCCTAATATAAAAGGGAAGAAACAGTGATTTCCAAAGTCAGAGCCTTTTATGGACAGCCCATCTTCTGGCATTTTGGAGAAACCCTGCTATCAGTGTCCCTGTGGAGGTCAAAGAGATGTCAGGACATGCATGAGAAGCAAAGAGACCCTAGGTAAGAAGATGCTATTGCTGTAACTAAATATGTGACATCTCCAAAATTTATCAGTTGAATGAGATTATTGGTCTGTTTACGTTGGTGTTAAATACTGTGGTGGTTCTGAAAAGCTTTTTTTGCCGTTGTAAGAAAAGACCACTTAACAAGTTTTCCTCACTTCAGATGACATTGGGTGAAAAAGAAGATAGTCTGAACATCTTTATACCAAATGGTTATTAAATTACTCCACTGAGTGGTTACAGTGTGTTGTAAATTTACACTTTCCATTCATCATTTTTAAGCTTTTGTGTTCCTGGTCTCTATTTGCCTGATTAGTTTCTGAATTTAATAAAAATCAATGAACTGTTGGGAAACTGAGGTAAAACTGCAATTTCTTTTGAACTGTAGCTCTTGTTATGTCTTTTTTTCCAAGTTACATGTTACCTGTCTTCCTGAGGGCACAGAGAATTACAACCTCCAAAGGTTTTCAAGCTGAACCCACCAAAGGCAGCAAACCTTCACACTACTGCTTTATTTTTGAGGCATTGGAAAAGTGCCTTGTTTGATAACTGCATTGTGAGAACATGGAATCATAGAATGGTTTGAGTTGGAAGGGACCTTAAAAATCATCTGTTCCAACCCCCAGCCCTGAGCAGGGAGACCACCCACTGGATCAGGTTGCTCAAAGCCCAATCCAGCCCGGATTTGAACACTTCCAGGGATGGGGCATCCACACCTTCTCTGGGCAAAGCGTTTCCCAGTGCCTCACCACCCCTCAAGTGAAGAACTTTTTCCTAATATTTGCTCTCTCAGCTTTAATCCATTCTCCCTTGGCCTGTCTTTACATGCCCTTGTAAAAAATCCCTCTCCAACTTTTTTGTAGGGTCTCTTTGGGTACTGAAAATACTCCTGCTGCTATAGGTCTCCCCAGAGGCTTCTCCTTCCCAGATCAAACAACCCCTTCTCAACCTGTCTTCACAGGAGGGATGTTCTAGCCCTCTGACTATCTTGTGGCCTCCTCTGGATGCACTCCAAAAGGTGCATGTCCTGCTTATGTTGAGGATCCCAGAGATGCATGCAGCACTGCAAATCTGGTGAGGATCTCACCAGAGCAGAGCAGAGGGGCAGAATCCCCTCCCTCCCCTGCTGCCCACACTGTTTGGATGCAGCCCAGGACACGTTTGGCTTTCTGGGCTGGGAGTGCCCATGGCTGGGTCATGTCCAGCCTCTCACCCACCAACCCCCCCCACTCCTTCCAGCAGGGCTGCTCTCAATGCCTTCATCCCCCAGCCTGTACTTCTGTCTGCAGGACCTTGCACTTGGCTGCACTAAACTCCATGAGTTTTGCACAAGCCCTCTTCTCAAGCCTGTCCAGGTCCCTCTGGATGCCCCTTTCTTCCTTCTGGTGTGTGGACAGCACCAAGCAGCTCAGAGTCGTTGGCACACTTGCTGAGGGTGCCCTCATTCCCACTGTCCCAGCTGTCCACAGGGATGTGGAACAGTGCCAGTCCCAGTGCCAGTCCCAGTACCAGTCCCTGTGCAAGGCTGCTCATCACTGTTCCCTACTTGGGCATTTAGGGTTGACCACAAGTCTTTTGAGTGAGACCATACAGACCATTCCTTATCCACTGAGTGGTCCACCCCCTCCAGTTTAGAGCAGGGGTGTTACATGGTGTCAAAAAAGACTTTACACAAGTCCACATATATGATGTCAGTTGCTCTTTCCACATCCATCAATCTAAGCCCATTTTAGAAGGCCACCAAAATTGTCAGGCTCTTCGGGAAGCCAGGCTGGCTGTCATAAATCACCTACTTATTTTCCACATGCCTTAGCCTAATTTCTAGGAGGATTTGCTCCATGATCTTGCCTTCCACCAAGGTGAGATTGGCATCCTTTAAAATGTTTATCTGCCAGTACGGGCTCTGTACTTGGAAATGGGACTGGACAGGCTGCTATCACTGGAAAACAAGTAGGATTCTGAGGAAGAATATGGTCCTGACTTGCAGTAAAAAGAGAAAGTTCATTGAGGAAGAGAAAATCTGTGTGATAATGATCTGCATGCTCTCACTTGGAGAATTAAAAATGTTCAAGAGTGAGCTTTCAACTTTCCACATAAGTTGTTTATATTAAATTCACAAATGCAAGGAGGGAGATACGAATGTAGCAGCTGCATTTTGACAATTTTAGCCTGCTTGTGAAAGTGGCTTCCATGTTAACTCCTAACAGTGATGATAACCAAGCCGTAGTACAAGGACCATGAGCTACTCTGTTGTGTTGAGTCTGGCTGAGTTCTTTTTCCCTTAGCAGCCCTCACAGTGCTGTGCTTTGCACTGGTGGCTGAAAAGGTGCTGATAACACAGTTGTGCTTTGGTTGCTGCTGGGCAGTGCTGGCACAGCATCAGCACTGTCTCCCCAGCATTCTTGCCTTCCCCATCAGTAGGCTGGGGCTGGGCAAGGTTCTCGGGGAAGACACAACCAGGCCAGCTGACCCAAACTGACCCAAGGGATATTTCATATCATATTACATCAGCTCAGATATAAAAGCTAAGAAAAGGAAGAGGAAGGGGGATATTTTGATTTACTGTGTTTGCCTTCTGGAGCAACCACTCCAGGTGCTGAAGCCTTGATTCTGGGAAGTGGCTGAACATTGCTCACCAATGGGGAGTAGAGGATATTTTTTTCTCTTTGCTTGTGCATGTGCAGACTTTCACTTCTGCTTTTGTAAATTGCCTTACCTGAACCTGTGAGTCCNGTGCTGTGCTTTGCACTGGTGGCTGAAAAGGTGCTGATAACACAGTTGTGCTTTGGTTGCTGCTGGGCAGTGCTGGCACAGCATCAGCACTGTCTCCCCAGCATTCTTGCCTTCCCCATCAGTAGGCTGGGGCTGGGCAAGGTTCTCGGGGAAGACACAACCAGGCCAGCTGACCCAAACTGACCCAAGGGATATTTCATATCATATTACATCAGCTCAGATATAAAAGCTAAGAAAAGGAAGAGGAAGGGGGATATTTTGATTTACTGTGTTTGCCTTCTGGAGCAACCACTCCAGGTGCTGAAGCCTTGATTCTGGGAAGTGGCTGAACATTGCTCACCAATGGGGAGTAGAGGATATTTTTTTCTCTTTGCTTGTGCATGTGCAGACTTTCACTTCTGCTTTTGTAAATTGCCTTACCTGAACCTGTGAGTCCTTTTCAATCTTATTTTCTCTCTCCTGTCCAGCTGTGAAGGACAGTGATAGAGTTGGTGTGGTAGGCATCTGGTGCCCAGCCCAGGTTAACCCCACCACACCTGTGCACCTGTGAAGCACTGCTTTGGATCTGGGAGAGCATGGAGGCTTTCATGGGGCTATTTCTGCAAGATCCAGCCTGGGCCTCTGTCCAGAGCTCTCCCTGTATTCCCTTTGCTCCAGATATGAGACAAAGGTTCTGCCTCACCCTGGGAGAGAGGATCCCACCTTATCCTTTTATGTGAAATCTGCAAAAGAAAAATTTGCAGTGAAAAATTACACAAGTCAAGGAAGTTCTTCTGTGGTTTATCACCCTTCGTGAGTGCTTGTGGGGCAGGTGTTTATGCTGCCTAGAAAGCTAATATGCAAGACTGCTGTTGAAATTGCATGCTGCCTTTGTTCAATTCAAGGTTTCCCCTAAGCACAGAGCTATATTTATTTGCTGTTGTGCTGTCCAGAAATCATTAACAATGTTCTTTAAATTACAGCCAAGCCTTACTAAATAATCTTACTTGACCAAGTTGCATTTTCATCTTTGTCCCAACATCCATTCTACTTATTTTATCATTAAAACCTCCTTTGAATTCGGACCCTATCATGTGGAAAGGTATTATCTATGTAAACCTGTTGCCCAGGGTACATTTTGTCACGGATGCTCTCACAGAGGTTAGACTAAGAACTGTTGGGCATGATGTAGGGACAGTTTATCCTGCCTTGGAACACTTTGATGGACTACTTCTTAAAGTACCATAGATTCCACTTTAATTTTTTTTTTTTTAACAGCACCCCTACCTCCCCTGAACCCCCCAACCCGTGAATTCTTAAACCAAGGAGAGTTTTGCTCTGGTGGGACTGTTTATTGTAGAGTAAATCTGTGAGGTACATAGATGGGAAGGCGGGACAGGGGGAAGGTTTATAAATAGCACAAAAATACTTCAGAGGAAGTCAGAAATCCTAGCTAGGTTGAGTATACATACACTGTGGTCTGTACGTTTGTACTTCACAGATCAGCTGTCCTTGAGAGGCACTTGCTGGCCAGCATCTTCCAAAATATCCTTTGAAATATGCAGTTTTCTGGTGAGGCCAAGGGCAGGAGTCTGCTCATGAGAAGTCTTGAGGCTTTCCAACACAGGCACAGGGCTCTTTTGTATTTTTGTATACAGCTCTATATATAACTCCCTGTATGTGGCCAGAATGAGTCCTGCAGGGCGGTGATAATGTGCCTCTGTGACTTCCCAGTTGCTATAGATAGCTTCCTGTGCACACCACGCAAACTGCTACTACCACCAAATTTTTCTGATGGCTCCATGCCTTGACATCTGTTTTCAGTGTAAAAAAATTCCAGCCTCAAAAACTTCATTCTACAAAATGAGGAGCTGCTGATACAAGAGAGGGCTGTGATGATGGGCATCTAAAGAAAAGATGTTAGCTGTGTTAAAAAGGCGAGCTTCCCTGGCTGTAAGACAGGTGCTATCCCCTTCTCTTCTGCCAGCCCTGTTTTATGCTAGTTTTTATTAAATACAGGAACGAGGAACAGCAGAAGCACACGTTTACTCTGCCTAGGATGCACACTCCTTCCTGCTGAGGGGCGTTGCCAGCTCTGAGCACGAGTTGGGAATGGCAGCAGCTGGTGGGAAAGCTGTTCCCCAGCCCTCTGACAGCTCCTGAGCTCAGTGGCCACCAGCCCAGACCTGGCCAGGGATCCTAGCCTGTGCTCTGCACCTCGGGGACCCGTGCGTAGCAGCAGCTATGCTCCTGGATACGCATTTCTGCTTCTGCCCCTGGATGGTCTGAACACTGCATTTCCCTTACCCTCTGCTGTAACCTCTTGGGACTGTTGCCGGCTTTCTCATCTCCTGTGACTCCAAGTCATGGTCCAGAAGCCGCAGAAAAGGCAGGCTTCACAGGTCCCTGCATAAAGCAAACACAAGCACACTGTTTTTGGCTGCAGCAGAAACCCGAGCAAACACACAGGCATTTGAGATGTTACGTAGCATTTGCTCCCCAGGGAGGGCAGTTTTTTATGTCAAAGGCTCCACTGACTGTGGAGAGCAACAGTTCCCACAGTTTCCTTTCTATAAAAGGAAATCACATTCTGTAGCAGCTGTTGATATGATAGCCAGTCTGGACTGGACCCCCCTTCCATCCCCTCAGTGGCTGCTCAGCCTACTCCAATTATGCACAGGCCATTTGTCCTGTCAGAACAAACTGAGCTTTCTGGTGCTTTTTGATGCTAGTTGGATTTGGAGTCAATAGGGATGTAAAGCAAGCCCTTTTTTTTTTTTTTTTTTTTTTAATAACTAAATGCCTTGACCTCAGTCACTTCAGTGAAGTTCTGTGGTGTGGAAACACTGGCAAATGAAGATTCAGGCACTTTGATGTGCCTTCTCTTAGGGGTTGAGACAGCTCTAGCCTAAACACTTCTGCTCATCTACTGAGTCAGGAACAGATTATTCTTGTTGCTTTAAACTAATGGTAAAAGAAAAATAATCCAGGGTAAAATGAACATTTTGGCAACATTATGCATATCTCAGTTCAATATAAATGCAGTAAAAACATAATAAATAATGCAAATATTCCAAACTAGGATGAATTTGTCTAACTTCTTTGAAATCCTTGCCTGACAAGGATTTATTTGGGAGGTGTCACCCTTGACACACTAACGCGCATTTGATTTTCCTCTCCACGGCAGGGCAAAGTGAGTGTGCCTCTGTGGATTCAGTGTGTTGTAATTGAATTGGAGGGAAGTCTGTTCCACTCAGTTAGGCTGCTGCATCAGGGAGGCTTTTCCAAGTATGCTGATGAGAACTGCTGTAGTTGTCAAATAGTCTGTAGAAGTCAAAGGAATGAAAATAAATTTTCATGGGAACCCAGAGAGATTTAATTTTCTATAAACCCCAGAGTAGTGTGTAAGTACTTGAAGGCCCATGTTGGGGACTCACATCACGAGGGACTGTGCTTCTGCCTGGGACCATGAGATGAAGGTCACACAGCAAGGCTGGCAACAGATCACTTTGATCAGTGGCACCTGTGGGACAACACCCGGAGCCTGGCTCTGCACCTCGTGGTGCTTTGTTTGCCCTGCATAGCAGCACATATGGGGAGCCAGGCAGAGCCAGGATTTGGGGGTTTGGACCCCAAATGCTGCTGGCCAGCCTTAGCATCAGTCTCAGATCCAGGACAAATTTATGCACCACATCCTCTCCACCCTCCATACAATGGGACTAGGGAGCAAGAGTGTCACTGTACTCCACCCTTGGCTTTTTATTAACACTAAAAGGAACAATTTTCTTTGCAGTGATTTCAGACAAACTCCCCCAAGTGACATTTCTGACCTTTTACTCTGTGATGCACATCCCTTGATATACATAAGCCAACTTTGAGCCACTTGTTCTTTGACAGGTCACCAGAGCCTTTGTCAGCCTTCAGAGGAAGGAGGCACAGGAACTCTCAGCAGTGCAGTGCTGCCTGCCCAGAGCAACAGAGTCAGTGCTCCTGCAGGCAGGTACTTCAGCAGCATGACAGATGCCTAAATGCTGATCCCAGGTGGATACTGGTGTTAAATGGAGTTACTGGTGAGGGGGTTCAGGAGAGCCTCAGATGCCTGGTGGGCACACAGGTAAAGGGGCAGGCTCCTTGTGGTGCTGTGTGACACTGGGAGGGGCAGCCCTTGGGCACAGCATGGTCTGCATCCACCTTGCTCTGTGCAAAGTTAATCTGCAGGGACCTTAATCCACCTTTAAAGGAGATTAAAGACTTTATTAACCCATGGGTAAAGGCAGGGGATGAATTTTATTGTAGGAGTGCAGCATGCTGTTTTGAAAAGGAAAGTTAACTCAAACCTAATCCTGGTATAGTTAAGCTGAACTATTAAGCTGAAAGAAAAGTGCAGGAGCCCAGCTGACACACTTAAATTTTGAAGGCATGAGTTGGACAGGCTTTGTAGAAGGGCGTAGTTGTCTCTGAAGGCCAGCTGAGCCTAAAACGCTTTCATGTCTATGCTTCATTCTTCAGAGCCTTCACAGTTAGAGACATGCCCCTTTTGCAAAACACACAAAATTACTAAAACATGTATGACAGCATTTGCATGCAGATCTCAGCAGTGCTCATCTTTCACTTATCCTTCTCTGATTTGCATGTCTCTGATTTCTTCATTAGACACATTGTTTTAAGTAACTGAATAGAATCAGTAAATTAATAGACTCAAGCTTGCTATATTTTGCTCAATTGATATTTGTTAAAAATCTACATAGCCCAAATTCTCTGTATCGTCAAACTTCATTAACTGTAGTTGCAACAAAAAATGGCAATTACATGATATATTTATGGTATGCATAATTATGTACTTTAGCTTATTCCTCATAAATATCTAATAACATACTCAATACATTAAATATTAATAATGATCTACATACTTAACCCATATTTTTTAAATTAGTTTGTTCCCAGGGGCATGTGACGCTCTGCTAGTGTCAAATGGGACAGGCTAGGAGGAAGTCATACATAAAGATAATTTTTCAAACAGTGCAGACTCAGATTTCTCTCTTTATTTTGTGTGCTTATGTCTCAAAAATACTGAATGAATATATTAATGGAACTTTAACAGAGGTCTTTAAAGGGACCAAGACAAAAAGCCTAGAGATAGGTATCTCCAGTGTCAAAAAGGTCTGAGCACATAATATCTGGCCCCAATATATCATAGAATTGGAATTCACTTTTTCATTTTATTACATTTTCCTGTGCCCAAGAACTTATATACAGAAGTAAAGGAAACAGAGAGATACAGGCAAAGGGTGAAAATCTTGCTTCTGACTGTTAGCAGCCACGTATGTGTTGCCACAGAGCAGCAGCAGAACTGCTTCAGTTTCTCCCATTGTTTATTGGCCATATTAA
This sequence comes from Toxostoma redivivum, assembly GCA_013397375.1. Classification (NCBI taxonomy): domain Eukaryota; kingdom Metazoa; phylum Chordata; class Aves; order Passeriformes; family Mimidae; genus Toxostoma; species Toxostoma redivivum. The sequence goes on along the minus strand of VXBI01014674.1, from coordinate 32,218 downwards.
GTCCTATGTGTTAAGTGGTCTTCATGTTTTTGCTATTTTCTATTAGATTAAAGTATACAATAAATAAATAAAACCCTGTTTCAGTCTGTGGTGATGGGGATGGGGGGTAAAAATTAGATCACTAAAGAAGTTTAGAGACATTGAAAGGGTAAAAATCAAACTCTCCAGCAGAAAGATGTGATTTGGCAGATGCATCATGTGAGAGATCATGACAGATCTGCGGATCCCAGGCTAAATCTGAATCCCGAGTGGAATTTATTAACATGATTGTCAGGGTGAAAGTGCAGGAGCTAGCCACCCTGAAAAGGATCTCCGTTAAAATGTAGAAGAGATGCAGAAGCAGACGGTTTCCTGACTGCTTGTCAAGAGACTTTGGAAACTTATACCCCAGAGCAGCACAGGTGAGGAAAAAAATGGGGGAAGAAATGTGGTGCCTAGAAAATCTATAGAGATGGGGTTTATTGCAGGGAGAGGTTTAGGTCTGCATGCAAGTACTGTGCTCTTTGAAAGAGTTTGGTCTCATTTGTCCTGCTTGCCATTTCCAGCCATCAGAAGGCATCATCCATTTCATGGCAATTTTTTTCTGCCAGTGACAGTTCACATCTACATCACTCCCCACAGAAGGAAGGAATTCATATAAAATTCATAACCTATTCACATGGATTCTCTTTCATATTACTCAGGCTGGATGCAGGCCTCTGAAGACTGTTCTGAAAATAAAAGCAGGTCACAGTCTTTACCAGACATATGCACACTCACATTTAGGAGGTGTTTTTTCCATGATTTCAAATGTTTTCTCACATGTACAATTCAACAGTGAAGCATTTCATGCTGAATACTAGCACAGTGTTCTACTGTCTTTAGCATCACATTTATTGCATCCCCACTGTACAGTGACATAGGAGTTGTCTGAGATGAAAGGACATCTACACAGATCCATTTGCCCCTGCAGACTGTAAAATGGAAGAGCTCTTTCTCTCCTCTGTACTGAATAATTTGTGCTAGCCCTTAACCATATCACTACCTGCAAACTGGTTTCAAACACCCTTTCAGTAGATTTCACCAGGTGATGATGACCAACAAGTTCAAGTGTATTTACAGGAGCACAGTGGGAGAAGACCAGCCCCACCATGGTGCTAGAGAGCTACTGAGGGTGTATACTTGATTGGATTCCCTGTGCTATGTAAATGTGATAATTCCTCATGGTCCTAGGGGAACAGAAAGACAAAAGCTTCTGAGTAGGCTTCACTGCTCAGATTTACTTTAGAAGTCAACTAAGACAGAGAAGGAGATCAAAGAGAAAATCTAGAGCTGTAGTTGTAGTCCTGGGAGAATCAACGTAATTCACAGGTCAGGGAACACAAATTTCCTTTGTGTTTTAATTCATGTACCAACATGTAACAACAGAACTCTGTGCTGCATGGCATTTCAGGATTGAAATACAGGACCAGTTTTTCCACTGATGTAAAACTATACCAATTAGTTTATATAATTTGATAATCTGACTGGTATCCTTATTTTTTTGGAGACCTGCTTCAAGTTTAAGTAACAGAAAACAAATATGATCTTATATGTTTCATTTTAACATAATATGACATACTCTTAGGTAATTTCATGACAACAGAAGGTTTGAACTTATTTTCAGACATCTTGGTTTCTCAGAGAGGAACTTATGTTAAAAGCAGAATAAAAGAAGGAAAAGTATGAAAAGCAATTTCATATCTAGGATTTATGTGGAGCAGGTGAGGATCTATTTTCAACACATAGCCCACCTCAGTAAAGGTTGTGTAAAACACAGTCATCAGTTACTGAGAGGGGTGAAGGTCTCTGGGCCACCAGCTGCAATGTGAAGCTTCTCCATCTGTCCACAGCCTTCCAAGTACAAATTCCCCTGTCAGCCTTCTGCCACTCAAGACAAAGGCTAGCAAAAACTGTCTGCTATCCGAGGGGAAGTAAACAGAAATCAGTATCTTCTGCATAGGATGGTCCCAAATTCCTAACTAATCTGGATATATGGAGAGAGCTTGTGTAAATGATGCTGAACTGTCCACAAGGCTCTGCTCAGGCTTGCTGGATGTGCAGAAAAACACTTTCTGCAGGGCTGATAGCAGAGAGCACTGTCATGCAGGGGTCAGGATCATCCTGGCTAGAGCTGCTTGGGAGGATGCCATTGCTGAAGCTGTGAAATCAATGCAAAAGTGGTTTGTGGCTTCCTCATGCTTTACTATCACTGGCAGCCATCTGAACCTGGAGTGCTAACAGAGCTAATCCTGAAAGAAAACCACTCCAGGAAGAGATCATGAAAGAACCATCAGCTTCTTCCATCTTCTCCTGTATCCTTCTTGCCCTGGCTGTTTTCATGACTTGAGCTACATTTACATCTCTTTACATTTACATTTATCAATTTATGGAAGTGGGACACGAGGAGGTGAAGGAAGAGGAACAAGGAATCTTTTTTTTTTTTTCCCCTAAGTCCTTGAATTGCATCCCAGGCTGGCCAGAACCTACAAGGTTTGACAGAAATAGGAAACCCAAAACCCAAATCCAACTGTTGAAGAAAAAAATAAAATTGTGAAAAAGCAGCCAGAAATTCAGAATACAGAGTTAAAAATGCTGGTATGGTTTGTGGCTAAAGAACATAAGCCAAAACAGTAACTTGGAGCAGATCTATGGTGTATGCACCAGAGGAGGCACTTGTCTCATGTACTTTGGCTGATGGTTGTTGAGGGTTGCTTAACCTGAACATGACAAAGCTGCGAGGAGATTCAGATGCAGGCGTGCCTTCTGCTGAAAGGGTTCCAGTGGAGTAAACAGCTTGTGCTGTGGAGCACAAAGGGCTGTAAATTCCTTGGCTTTTCACGCAGCCCGTCATTACTGAGCCATAGGGTCAAAGGTATGCTTGTTCTTGGTGCTGTTTATCATCTGGAGATTCACACTGGTATCGTGTGAACCTTCCTTGTGACGCAGGAGTGCTGCTGTCGCTGAGGCCACCACCCACGTGGCTTCCTGTAGATGGCTGCTGGACTTGAGCAGCTTGGGAGAAGCAAGGCAATCCTTCAGGCTGTCCCTTGTCCCAGCCTCAGCCAGCCCTGCTCTCTCCCAGCACTCAAGGAAATTACAGTGGTGAAAATTTTCTACGTGACTGCCATTTGGTGAGCTGAAATCACACCAGGAAGCAAAATATCTCACACTGAGTTAAATTAAATATATGGAGGATTTCTCAGCTGTGTGGGTGATGACATCTGACTGTCCCCAGTGCCAGTGCCCATTGTTTATTCCTGGGCTGTTTGCACAAAAGCAAGAAGTGGAGAACTGAAAGCCTGTCTATATCATAATAATGAGCTATTTGATTAATGAGTCATTTGATATACATAATTGTACAATATCTAGTAACAGAAAAGTCTTGAGCTATTCATGAGCCCTGTTTCCTGAGAAAGGAAGGATATACTGTTTCAGTGAGTGACCTGTAGAGAGAATTTGAGATAACATTACTACTATATCAATATCTTAGGAAATGCAGCCTCTGAGGGGATACATTATACTGTTATAAAATACTCTTTGGTGTGTTTTCAGCACACAGGGGTGATGTGCTCCATGGGCTACCTGATAGCTACAGCGTAAGAAGGGCTTGTCACCTTCCACCTCCCAGCTTGGAACAGAACTGGTGAGACGGCAGTGGGCTGGCCATTTGCCTGTCCCTCCCCCCCCCGGCCTTGCAGGCAGCTGGGACCTTTGCTTCTGGGGAAGTCTGACTCCAGAATAGAAAGAAATGAGCCACTGCTGGCTGAAGTGAACCGCAGTTCCTCTACCAGAAGTGAGGTACATGTAAGGCCTGGAGTGGGGACAGGCATGGAGCAGACTTGTGATGTCTGCCACATGTCAAACACCATTCCCTGGCTGTCCTGTGGAACCCCCCTGCTCACTGCATCTGGGGGGCTGTGCAGTGCCTCACCTGATAGCTGATCATGCCTGGTGTGAACATTTCAGTGGGACTGAGGGTTGCCTTCATCAAGCAGAGGAGGGTACTTGAGTTGCTGGAACCAGTTTCTCTGTCACAATTGTATACAGGCATGTTGTATACTTCTCCTAGAAGTTGCATCAGACCTAGGATGAAGAAAAAGAGATGATAGCAAGATTTCTTCCTGTTTGAGTTATCCCACAAACACACCACCAGTCAAGTGCAAACACGAGACAGATCATACATGCAGCTATGCACAGTAGTTGTTCTCTGTTTAGATACAATTTGTCATTTAGACAAAAACTCAGAATTCAGTGAAATCAGATGGAGCCTGGGTACAAACGGACCACGCTGTTCCTCAGCATACATCCACTACAAGCTGTGCTTTGAAAAGGGGCATGCCCATCTTGGGTTTTGCCCTGGGGGACGTGCACCAGCACCAGCCCAATGCCACGGGCTCAGCGTTGGACACAGCATCACTCAGATTTGATGAGACCGCCAGTAGGTGTAACTTTGTCAGCTTTAACAGAGCTCCCGCGGCATCTGAGCAGAGGCCAGAGGAGGTGCTCCTGGGCACCTCCAGCTGCCTGGCAGTCCTGCCGAGACGCTCCAGGATGAGAGGTTCTCAGGAGCATCCCGTGAGCGGGTGGGCGGGCAGAGCATCAGTGGCACCAGGACGGCCCTCCCCCGGAGAGCACGGAGCGCAGGGCCGGCGTGATCCCGCCTGGAGCGCGGGGCATGGAGGCGGCCGCGGACATGGCCCGGTTCGGCTACATCCTGGAGCTGCTGAAGCGGGACAAGGTAGGGACGGCGGGCGCTGCCGGCACCCCGCGGGAGACGCGGCTCCCTTCCCAAGTGGGGTTTCGGGGTTCTTCAGGGGACTGCGGGGGCAGGAATGACTCGTCTTTACAGCTAACCTACCCCGGAGGACCGGCTAGTATTTGCCGCACGCTTCCGAGGCTACGAGGCGAAAAAGTTAAAAAGTAATTTCCATGCAAAATGTCCCTCAGCCCAGCACAGCTGGGCGGGCATCTGTCGCGTTGGTAGCCCTGTTCCTGCTCCGTGTATGAAAACCAGGGAGCACCAAAGATTCAGGTGTGGTGTTTTTTTTTTTTTTTAAATGAAGGTGTCACAAAGTCTTTAAACTTAAACATAAGTGCGGCAAATAATGGTGCTATTGAAATATTGCTTGTTCCAGACTTATCCTGATGACTTTCCAGCGTATCTCCAAAGGCTGCCTTCACAGCCAGTTCTTTGTGCACATCTTTCTCCTCCTTCCTTTCCCCCACACCTTCTTCTAAAAGTTCTTGAAGAACCTTTATAGCAGGGGAATGAGGAGCTTCCTGGATAATTTTCTGCTTCTCCTTGCCTGGGAATAATCATGCCAGAGCTTTAAAGGAATACTCAGTCTTGTTCTGTCCGTTTTACACACTAAAAAAAATCATAAAATGTTTCAGACTAGAAACTCCTTGTGCCTGGAATGTCCCTGTAATGGGGTGCTACATCTGTACCTTATCCTACAGTTAAGCAGTTTCTTAATTCTGTACTTAATTCAGACACCCTCTGCAAGAGCATATGGCTCGATAGACAGCAGAGTTGGCACAGTAGTGTGAAATATGCATGTTTATTACAAACAGTGCTGTTGTTTATACACAGACAGTGACATTGCCAAGTCCCATCATCACAGACATTTGATGTACATGAAGAAAAGGGGAGCAGTACCAGTCGTGTGGCCTCCAGACTTTCCATAGTGGTGATCACTGCTTGAGCTTCTCCAACACCCTGCTCTGAGACCTCTTGCTCTCCACATTTTCCTTTTGCATTTTTTGAACCTTCAGACCAGGGTTTTAGATTACAGCCTCTTTGTAATTTATCGATGTTATCCAGCAGCTTGGAGGTGTTCTGCTGGGATAATTAAACTGCTTTCTCAGATGACACAAATCATGCCAGCAAAAGGACTCTTCTGCATGGTAAACTGTATTTTCTTGGGGTCAGGGTATTGCTGCTTAGAGGTTCCAGCACTCCAGTCTTCCCGTTCCCATTTCCCCCCATCAATAAAGCTTTTGCAATAAAGCCTGGAAGCAATAACATTCTCTGAGTTAACTGCTAAGAGCCTGGCTTTCACTGGACAAAGACCTATTAGAAAATCAAGACTTAATTAGAATACTTTACACTGGCACACATCTCTCAATACACAGGGTCCCTGCAGATACAATGCATCAGCTCTTGAACCCTGGGCATACGTCCCCTTCTGGCAAGCATGCTGTTTTTCCACTCAGCTGGCAACTTCCATCAGACCTCTCAAACAGGGCAAATCATTATATATTACTTTTCCCTGGGGGAATGTCACTTCAAAAACCTGTTATCTCTTTTAATGATCTGTACTCATTATTCTCCTGACTTCCCTTCACACATGCAACTTGCACATAGTATCTAGAACAAAAAGATGCACATAGCACTTTTAGTTCCAATAAGACAGTCCTGGTGTAATCCATATATCCACAACATCTGTTTAGACTCACTACAATACTCTCTGAGATATTCTGGGCCTCCATGGCACCTGTCACAAATGTCACAGTAACATCTGAGAACTCCAAAATACCCCTGAGAGACAGATTAACAACTAACTGCATTTTGTATCAGAAGCACTGGTGCAGAAGGAGATTGTATGACCTTCTATCAGGACTGAAATCTCAGTTCAAACCACAGCAAGGACACTCATCTATCTCAAAATGATGTGTTATTCCAGAAATGATCTCAGGCTTCTTTCAACCCTCTCTCTTCCCTACCCTTCCCCCAAATTATTCCCTGTAAATTTACTTTTGCAGTAGTCAAAACCCCAGTTATTCACCCAAACTCCAATTAAAATAGTTTTACTTTCATAGCCATATGTTTTCTTTTCATGAAATGTATATGATTGTCTTTAGAGAATTTTTAGATGCTGTAAAGAAGCAATCATATCTGATGGGCTGAATGATACCAATACTTGCCATCTGTTTTGTAAAAACATTTTTGAGCATTTTTCTGTAAGCAGGATACAATCAATAAGATGATATAAACCAATGTGAGTTTCAGAGGGAAGCTAACAACACCAACACTGTCCCTGAGATCCCCTTATTTAATTGCAATAAGGATCTTGGCATGCTCTATTTTTAAATCAAGATCCTCACCCTCTCTTTTTTTCCTCACTTGACTGCTTTGTTTTACCATATATTCCACATTCCAAATGGTTTGCAGGAAGCAACAGTTTGTGGTTCATAAAGAGCAGCTTTAAAAGCTGTTCTCCAGAAAAAACATTTAGAGAAATAGATACTACTGAAAACAAGCCTAAAACCCATATGATATGAACATGAGAAATACAGAAAAATAATTTTAAGAGCATTTCAAGTTTTGCATGCTCTCCACCTACAACCTGCAGGTGACACTGAGTTCTGTCCCTGCCTTCTGCTGGTTTCATGTAATGACTAGTGCAAAATTCTCTTGTGGTAGCATTTTAGCTTTTGACCAGGTAACAGTACGGGATAAGGTGACAGTAGGAGCTATACAGGGGTTCAAACTGAAATCAGAATGAGAAGCTGGAGAGGAGAAATGCAACATTTACTTGTGGCTGTGGTGGCTGGCAGGTGGCTCTGGGCTGCCTGACTCAGCTGAACTGGAGTTCTGGTCCTCGTGATAAAGAAGAAAAGGCTTTACATATTTCTTGCTTATGTGAAGGGAAGTGTTTCTTTGGGGTTTGGATGTCTATCAGGAGAATTCTCTAACAGCCATTTTCTTCCTTTTACAGAGTATCCAAAAGCATCCCAGAATATGTCTGTACTGTGATGGGTGTTTGCAAAAAGAAGTGACTCTTACTGAAAGAGTAAAGATAACTTGGAGTTCAGTGTCAGGCAGCAGCAGAGGTCTGAGGTTGAAATCTAGCAGTAAAGAGCAATTAAAATCCAATTTGCCTATCTTGACAGCTTTTAATCAGTTACTTGGCTGGGTAAGTCAGCCTGTGTGACAAAGGTGGGTTTCCACATCTTAGACATGTCCTCATCACTCCAACAGTTTCCCTGAAGCACCTAGAAGCACATGGGATGTGACAAGGCAAGGGTGAGCTTTGTCTTCTGTGACAGGAGTATCCACAGTCTGAAGCAAAGGAGAGAAACTCCCCATGTGTTCCATGTCTACTGTACTATTTATTGTGTAATATCTTTATGGTGTCAGAAACTGAGCCTGTGAGTGATTTTCTTGTAAATTTTTTTTAATGCAAATTGTTTATATTCTAAATCCTTTTCAACATAACCTTATATTTTCTTTCTGCTAAACAGTAATAATTTCTTTGGAAGTAGGACTCTCTCTTAACTCAGACTGGAAGATATTGTGATTTGAATGTCTTGTATTTTGGGAAAGCTTTTTCATTAGAATTCTTTCATGTGCTTGGCAAGTGATTACAATCTTTGGAGGGAAAGAGCAGAGTCCTCTGTGTGGACTGGTATATGTAGCTGCTCCTTGGATCCTCTGCTGCTTTCCAGGTGTCCTGGAACTGAAGCAGAGCACTGTACATGTGGCAGTGAGTTAAAAGGTAAAGACACACTGAACCAGTTTAGCACACTTTGAGACATGCTAGCTACCATCCAAATCCTATCCAAAGCTAGTTGCAGACCCAGTATTCTGGCAGTTCAATAAGTGCAGACTTTACTGACTCAGAACTCTGCATAGCAGTGGCATGTGAACTTGTCCAGTCCAGCTGATCAAGTTATGGGATCTGTTAGGAAACCCGTCCAGCCCTGAGGATTATGGATCTGTAGCACATCTCTGCAGAGAAGACAAACAACCCTGAACCAAGGGATTAGAGACTGATATTTTTGTTTTATGACGAGATCCTCAGGCCATAGTTATGTTCACTTTGAAATACCCAAGGTCTACAGATCCTTGCTAGCTCTTCAGGGCCACACAGTTGAAGGGCAGCCATTGTGAAGACAAAATTGAGCACATTTGTTGACAAACAGGCACATTTCTCTCAGGCAGCATAAATTCCTGCCTTATTGCTGAGGGGACAATATGTCTTTCAACCTGCATGACTGGGAAAATCCTGTGGATAGAAGTAATCTTCATTAGGATCAACTGTTCAGGACTAAGCAGAGAAGCAAATTGCATCACTAACAATTTACAGAGAGCAGGATGAGGGTTAACACCCCTCTGAATTCATCCTGGAAGAAAACACACTGCACAGGGAGAAATATGTCTGTGAGATAGTTCAGTCTCCAGGTCAGTCATATTAGCTCTGGAAGAAGTCTGTTCTCATCCTGCATATCTCCACTGTGATGCACTGGCTTTAATATTTTCACTCAGAGGAAGGCAGACCAGCAGGAAACTGACTCAGTCTCAAGCTGTGGTTGCGAAAAACATGAAAATAAATGTCATGAAAAGCTTTGGTCTGAGGACCTACTGAAGGCAAAAGAGGTGTTGGCAGAACCTTGCTGGTGCTTTGAGACAGGCTTGTGTTTTTTCCTGCAGTAGGACTGCAGCTGCACTGTTTAACAAGTGTAGGAATTTTACAGCTTGTTAGAAAGCAGTGCTGCATCCTTCCTGAAACTCTCTTGATAGTTAATGTAAATGAGCACTTGGGAGATTTCTGCATATCAATTATTGAATTAAGAAGCACATTTAACCGGAGCTAGGGGGGAAAATAGGATGGCAATGCCCACCAGTCCTAGTTTCTGTTTTCTTCTGCTGTCTCGGGAGTGCAGGGCATGCTGTAACTCCTGGTCTGCTAAGGCAACAGTGGTGAATTTTGAAGAAGGTGCAGAGCTACTGCAGCACTACCCAGCTATTACTCCATGCAAAAGGAGTCCTTTGTGAGTAGAACGGGTGTCCAATAGATGCACATCTTTGGCTGGAAACAAAGCAGAAGGGTAGGTCTCACTTCTGTAGTCATGCTGATCTTATTAACCTCCTTCTCAGAAGCTAAGGGCAGGAGTCTTTTCTGACAGTGGTTTGTGTGCTTATCTTTTTAATGTATCAGTCATTCCTAGCTGTTGCTATTTCCTCCCAGTACCTGAAGTTAATGAGAATTTTGGCACTGCAAATTTAGTAATCCTGGCACAGGGGAGGATCAAAAGGCTAATAAAAAGATGTAAGTGCACAAGAGGGAGTTTTGCTCTTTGGAGACCTTCAAGGACATTTTATTCTATGTAATATCTTAATGTGATGGAGGTGGTAATTAGAATCTTGCTATAAACTACCCTGAAGCCAGAGCAAACAGATAATACCTTAACGATCTGTTAAGAAATTGAACAAAGATTCATTCACAAAGTCCTGGCAGTAACAGCAGTAGGCACTGTGGTCCATGTGAAGACTTCAGGGGGACAGGGGAAAATGTGTGCTCCATGTTTGTGCTAGCAACATCCACCTGTGCTGGCATCTACACGTCTGCCATGGAGTGCAGAATGGTTTTCCTTGCTGAGCCACCAAGGACAAAATTTCTTCCTACTGTTTCAAAAGCAGCCTTTGAGCCAAGGGGTCTTTGTTCTAGTCTGAGGCTGATAGTTTATTTGGCCCTGCATCCACCACAACCCAGTGCCAAGGGTGGGTAGCATGCTACTCCAGACGAGTGCTAATTAAAAGCTACCAGCCTGTAAGGAAAGCTGGAATCAGGAAAGCTGGGGAATAGTAGAGGTGGGTAAGAGATAATATACTTATTCAGAGGCTTGCAAATCATTATTCAAAGTATAGTTGGAAGGCTGACAACATATGACCTTACCAACCTGTTCTCCCCACACCAGTTAAGTGACATGTTTCAGTTTGAATACACATACTGTACATTTACTGGCATTATCAGAATAATTTCAAGCAGGGAACTCTGTATTTTTTGACACTGGTTACCAAACAAAAGCTAAATAATATCTTTATAAGTCTTCTGAAGAAAATTCTTCTTTGTAGTACTGGACATGTAAAAATCACCTCTGTCTTCATGATTTCTGAGTGTAAATTTCCGTTAAAGTTTCACATCCAGGCCACTGAAACCCAGGTGTAAATAACACCCAAGTAAGGCATTTCAACTGTGTTTGTTTTATTGACTTGTGTGAAAAGTAGTTTTGAGGAGAAAAGGGAACTTCTTATCCTGATGTTTTTCTTTAAATAAGCAAGTAGGTCAAATATAGTGTTTGTCAAACTGACAACATTTTATCATTCACATAACCCAGGCTTCATGTATTTTAATTAACTAAACCACCTTCCACTGTGTAATGTGAGGACAGTGCATGCTTTCACTCCAAACTTGCTAACTGGTGTTCTTTTTCCCTTAGGCTAATGCTATGTTAACTATTGCCACTGCAATGGTTGTGCCTGCACCCCTGCCAAAACCTGAAGGTGCTGGGAATTCAAGTGTTTTTTGTCTGTTCTAGTGGATGGTGAAAAGGGTATTTACTACCCCTTTTCCAAAAGAAACATGCTGTAAGGGAAGGGTAGGAGGTGCTGGTCATCATAACCACTTCCCCACCTCATTTTCATCCTAGCTGCCACAAAAGCTGCCTGGTACATGCATCCTGCATGGTATTTGAGAAGCCATGGCAGTCAGGCAAAGTCCCCAGTGACCAGAAAAGGGGAAACACCATACCTATTTTTAATTAGGGGACAAAGGAAGGTCTGGGGAATTACAGACTTGTGCCTGGGAAGACTATGGTACAGATCCTCATGGGAAGATGTTAAGGCACATGAAAAACAAGGAAGTGGTCTGAGACAGCCAGCACAGCTTCAATAAGGGCAAATTGTGCCTGACCGAACTGGTCACCTTCTATGATGGGTTGACTGCAAAAGTTGACAAGGGAAGACCAAGAGATGACTTCTGTAAGGTCTTGACACAGTCCTCCATGACATCTTATCTCCAAATTGGAGAGACATGGATTTGATTGATAGACTATTCAGTGGATAAGGAATTGGGTGGCTGGCTGGAGCCAGAGAATTGTGGTCAATGGCTCTGTGTCCAGTGATGAGTGGTTTTCCTCAGGGCACTCTCTTGGGACCAGTGCTCTTCAGTATCTTAATGAATGTTATGGACAATGAGATTCAGGGCACCCTCAGCAAATCTGCAGGTGGCACAAAGCAGAGCAAAGCAGCTAGAACAAAAAAAGTAAGGGGTGCCATCCAGGGGGACCTGGACAAACCAGATACGTGGGCCCATGAGAATCCTATGAAGTTCAGTGAATGCAAATGTAAGGAGCTGCACCTGGATCAGGGCAATTCCAAACCTGAGGATAGACTGGAAGAAGAAGCCATTGAGACCAGCCCTGAGGAGAAGGACTTGGGAGTTCTCATGTTGAAAAGCTGTATATAAGGCAACAGAGAGGACTTGCAGCCTAGAGAGCCAATTTTATCCTGGGCTGCATCAAAAGAAGTGTGGCCAGCATCTTGAGGGAGGCTAATCCGGTTATCCCCCTCTACTCCGCTTTTGTGGGACCCCACCTGGAGCACTGCATCCAGCTCTTTGATTCTCAGCACGAGACAGACAAGACTGTTGGAGTGAGTCCAAAAGAGGGCCACAAAAATGATCAGAGGGCTATAGCACCTTTCCTGTGAAGACAGGCTGAGAGAGTTGGGACTGTTGAGCATGGAGAAGAGAAGGTTCCATGGAGACCTTTTCGTGGTCTTTCAGCACTTAACAGCAGGCTTATGGAAAAAAAAGAGGGAGAGGGAGTTTTTACATGGCCAGGGAGTGTAAAACAGGGTGATGAATTTGGACTTTAAGAGGGCGGGTTTAGATTAGATATTAGGAAGAAATTCTTCACTGAGAGGGTGCTGAGACCCTGGCGTGGGTTGCTCAGAGAAGCTGTGGATGCTCTATCCCTGGAGTAAGGCCAGGTTGAAGGGGGCTTGAGCAACCCGTTCTTCTGGAAGGTGTCCCTGGTCACAGTGAGGGGGATTGGAATGAGATGTTTAGGATGAGAGGAGACTGTCTTAAGCTGAGTCAGGGGAAATTTAGGTTGGACATGAGAAAGAATTTCTTCAAAGCCCAGGGAGGTGGTGAAGGTATTTAAGGAAAGACAAGATGTGGCACATAGGGCAAGGTNCCCGCCCGCCCGCTCGCCCGCTCGCCATTTTGCGCCGGGCGCTGCCGCGGGCGCTGCACAGTCCCGGCCGCCCGCCCGGGCTGACGGCGTAGCAGGAGGAGAAGGAGAAGGAGGAGGAGGAGGAGGTGGAGGCGCGGGCATGGAGAGAGATCAGCTGGAGAGCCCGGTGAGCGCGGGGGAACCGGCGGGGCGCGGCCGCCGGGGCGCGGTGCATCGTCCCTCTTCGTGTGCTGCGTGGGGGGCCATAGGGTGTGTGCCTCNGTCCCTTCCAACCCAAACCGTTCTCCCACGACTCAGCAATTCTACGACACGAGTACCACGGGAGGTGGTCAAGGGCAGGGGCTGAGCGGGGAAGCACTCAGCACTCCCGGCCGCCGGGACGGACGGCATTTCCGGCGCCGCCTGGCGAAAGAAAAGGACCAAAACAATAGCAGCGAGGTCGGCGGTGTCCCGCGGGGGGCTGCGCGGCGGGGGCGGCTGGACAGCTCCGCTGAGCGG
>VXBI01014674.1:0-18704 GCA_013397375.1 Toxostoma redivivum | reverse complement strand
CTCGCAGGGAGCTCCGACGGGCGCGGTGCGCGCAGGGGAAGCGCTCCCGGAGGGCGCCGGGCGGAGCGGGCGCTGCGCTGCCGGGAGCGGCCGCGGGGTCACGGATTGCTGGAGAGCCGCACCGATCCACAGGCGGCTCTTTGTGCCACAGATAAAAGACGTAAATAAACGAATAAATAAATAAATAAATAATGTTCTCTACTCGGAACTATTATCATAATGAAGTCAAGGCAGTTTCAGCCCTTAAACGTGAATTGCACGGAAAAGCCTGTTGTTTAACCAGTCTAACACTTAATTTTTTTATTTTTTTTCCCTCCTCTCTGTTCGTAAGCCAGCGAGCAAGCTAAACATATGGACTCCTATTGTTAAGAAGTACGGTTGCATTCGTTTCATTAGGTCCTTGAGTGGAATTAAGACTACTCCCTTTCCCTCCCCTGCAATGCAGACATGACCTAAAGATGAACTGAGTTTGCCTAGTGGCATTGCTCACTTCAGTTGAAATAAATGCTGTCAGTGCTTTAATAAATGTTAATTGAGATTTGTTTTAGCCAGAGAAGTGCCTTAAACCGGATAGAACTGTGTGCATTTATTCTGCAGAGCTGGGGTTTGGTGACATAGAGCAGTGCCATAAGTCTTGGTGGCTCGTGCTTTGATGCGCTTACACTTTTTTCTCCCTCTTTCTATCATGAAGGTTGCCATTAAGGGTATTGAAAGAGAGCTTATCTGCCCAGCATGCAAGGAATTGTTTACCCATCCACTGATCCTTCCCTGCCAGCACAATGTCTGTCACAAATGTGTGAAAGAAATACTTTTTGCATTTGAAGACTCCTTTGCTGATGGAGGCTCTGAATCCTCTAATCAGAGTAGCCCTCGAATTAGAATCTCTGCTTCTAGCATGGACCGAATTGACAGAATTAATAGATCAGGTATGTATCAGAATTTCTGCATGTTTTCCTGATTTTATTATTAGACTGGCTTGAGCTGAATGGTGTCTGCATTGGTAAGATGTCTTCCTGGTACTCCTGATGCAGTTATAGAGATGACTTAGGGATAGTGCTACTCTTGTTCATTTTGTGTCAAGAACAATGGGAATATTTTTAAGGACAATGCACGCTGTTTCATCTATAATAAATTAGTCTTTGTGGCATTCTATAAATCTTTATAACCATTGTGTTTGTTTATTTCTGTATTTCAGTTACATGAAGACGCAATAGCATCGTGTTCAGTAGCATGGAGATGTAGGTTTTGGCAGTTTCATTGCCTGCCAATGGTTTGCTCTGGTTTCAACCAGCCCCAATGCAGTAGTTCTGATTTCCTTCTGAGCCTGTGTAGACTTTGTAAGCTAGTTTTGTCCTGCCCACTTCATAATGCGTGCAGTAAATAATTTTTCATTAGTTATGATTGTTGCATGGTTGCACATTTGAAGGACAGATGACTGTAAGCAGACAGCCCTAACATCCTCCCTCATTGTGGTCTACTTGAAGATTTAAGGAGTGCTTAGCTTTAGGATTCCTCGTGCTCTTTCTGTTATCATGCTAGAGAGATTCTTGCAGTTTTTGTAATCCACGGATGAGTTGGTCTGCTTTTATACAGATGCATTGAAAGTGCTTTGTGCAAGCTTTAGTTCTTGAAAGATGCCTCATCTTCGCTTTCAGGCTTTCTTCAGACATAATTCTCCACTTTAAAACCACACTCCCCTGTGGTCTGGAAGAGGTATTAACAAGACAAACTCTAAAGCTCTATCTTACGTTTCATATTACTAAAGTTCATCCTTCCCAGTTTTCACAGATCAAAAGTGCAATTTCACCAACTTCTTTTAAATAACTATCTAGTACTGTCTAGTACTGAATTGTTAGTACTGGTACTCTTTCAAATCAGTTTGTTAAGCAAAAAGCCAGCTAGTTCTTGGTACTCCCCTCGCCACCACCCCCCTGTCCTCAGATACATGTATGTAAGTTGTTGCTGGAGTTGTAATCTTTAAATCCACTGTGGTCTGCCACCATCTCAGCAAACTGATGGGGGGAATGTATCTCCTCATCTGACCTGATAACAGAGAGGTGATTGCTTGTCTAAAGACCTATTTGATGAGTAGCAAGAGAGGGTTGAGATTTGGAAATAATGAGCTTCCTCCCTCTTACCTCAAAGAGCATTGGGCAGATGCACATGACAGGAAAATTATCATCTCAGACATTTCAGATTTGCAGAATGAAAAGCATATGGAAATGGAAGCATTAAAGAATAAATTTTAAAATTCAGATTAAAACCTCAGCTTCTAATGTTACAGGCATTATAGCTCCATTGCTATATCAAGTGTGAGATTTGCTCTTGGACCAGTTTGGTACCAGCAATGGTGACCAGCATGCGATTTACATTTGCATAGTTGTTGTTTTGCATCTGGAGTACTCATACTGTGCATTGCCTTGCTAAATTAGCTTTGTGATCTGTAGGGGAATTTGCAAGAAGACACCTCCATAAGAGAGAAAAAGGTAAGGAAAAGATCCAAAGTGGGGTCTCACATGCATAACAAAAGCCCACTAGAACTTCTGTGAGGCTTGTGCCGAGCATGTCAGTGTCAAGACCTTAGTGTCACATTTCAAAATGCATATGATACCTTCTTCCCACTATGTTTTTTTTTTTTTTCCCCCTGCTTAAAGAATCCCTGATGTCTCCATAAGGAATATGATCTATTTAAAATGGGTTGGCATTTAAATTCTTTGTATGCCAGAAGGAGCTGGTCTGTATTTGGTCATGTTCTTTATTTGCTGTGCACACACAGCTTGCATTTACAAGTACAATTTATATTAATGTGAAAAGAATAGAACTCATTGAAATGAAGTGTATGTGCTGCTTAAAATCCAGTATGTTGGTTTCAAAACACTTCTCTTTTTATATTGTATTGAAAATAATTTTTAATTAACAAAATCTTGCTGTATGTAACATGAAAATGAAGGCTATTTCTTATTGCTATTATCTATTCTATTATCTCTAATGTTCTGTAATTACAGTGTTGGTGTAATTAAGGCATGTAATGTGGTTATGTTGACACTCGTGTGAATGTTTGAAGTATCTCTCCCTGTGCCCCTCTCCCCCAATGCCTTCTTTCTCCCTTCTCCTGTTCTGCTTAAGTCTTACAATTGTTTGATATGCTAAGAAATTAAACATTATTGCCTTTCAATTCTGCAGGAGTTTAGCAGCCACAGGAAAAAGAGTTGATGCTTTTCATTTGAACCATTGTAAACCAATGGTATATCTCATTTTTTGATGTCTAAACAGCTCTCTGTTCATTGTTTGCAGCCTCACAGAGGAGGTCTTTTGGGTGCAGAGGTAGAAATGCTTCACTTCTTGTGTTGGCTAGAGATAGCCTAGCATTTAGATCTCAAGTTAAATATTGTTGGTTAGCATATAGCTTTTTGTCAGTGGTCAAGTCCACAAAAAGGCTTTTGCAGTGAGCAAAGGTACAGCAAAGAAGTTTTACAAGAACAGCTTTTCATTCTGTGCAAGACTGATTTAAAGGTCAACTGGACTGGAATTCAGTTAAGGGTTGGATTATGTTTTTTTCCTTGTGTGTGTATGACTGAATGTACATTGGTGGGTACAAAAATGCACGCAGAACCCCAGAAATCACCATTCCACCTCCTCCACCCCCTTCTTTTTAATTTTCAGGAGCTACATGCTCAAATTTCAATGAAACTGCTGTCTTACTGGTAATGAAGTGTGATTATTGGATTGATCTTCCTTATGTTTACAGGTAGTGTTTGGCCATCACTTCTAAATGGAATGCAGTATTGGTTCTTTATTGTATCTAAGCCTGCTTAAATTAATGAAGAACAGATTGAAATTTACACCATGTTGGTATGAGTATGTAGTTTTGAATCTCACAGTTTATCATAGCACATGAATATGTGAAGAAAACGAAACATTTTACACTTACAGACTTGTAATATTTGGTGTGTCTAATGATGCAATCAGGTTGAAGGATAGTCAGTCTTTTGATTATATCTTATTTCCAAAACTGAGCTTGTCTGAGCAGCTCAGCCACTGTATGGAGTTTTTTAATACTAATTACTTTTTTTTAATGTAATAGTTGGTCAAAAATGGGAGAAAAAGTCCCCCAAATTCCTTGTTGCCACCATATGAGCAGACATATGAGCAATCCATAGGAATATGGTGTCCTTCAAGAAAGATTTGAACTGAACTAAACACAAATCTGAATTTCACACTCAGTGGAGGACAAAGCAGCTGATGGGAAGAGGAAGTTTAAATTGCCTTATCTGAAGGCTGAAGGTGTCTTAAAACAGAGATATCATATGATAATGTTGGACCTCTTGGAAAGCTGTCTGTGTCTGCTCTTTCTGCAGAAAGCTCTTTTGATTTGTGAAAAGATAAAGTATCAGAAAGTAACATTTTAGCTNATTTCCCTTCCCTTTTTCCTTCCCCCTAAAAGACCATCCAAAATATTATCTGAGTTATGGAGTGGCAATATACATTTCTATTTAAAAAAACCCCAACCTTTCAAGAGAAACCAGTTGACTTTTAAATCTTTTTTTTAAACTTTCACACATTTAATGTCCATGTCTTCCACAACCATAGAATTCTGGTAATACTGTTTACTTGAAAAACACAACTTTAAGATGTCTTATCCCTTTGCAAACCATTCACTGCAGCTTGGACTTTTAAATGTTTTAAGTGTTGGTGTCTCTCCTTGGGAAGATGATGTTTAAACATTGTCTTTAAAGGTCATACTTAAGATTGCTCTTTGACTTGAGTCTTTGCAATCTGTAAGGTAATATTTGTGAGTCTGTGATTTTTTTTTTTGTAACTGATTGAGCAGCTTACTGCAAGTGGAGCCGTTTACAAATCACAGTGGAAAATTTCACGTGATGATTTCTAATATTTCACAAAATATATATTTGCTTGTTGTAAGTTGAATTGGCAAAGTGTAAAAGAGAATGTGGGTACGAACTAAGTTTCTCTGAGCTTCAGAGCTGCACATCTAAATATGTCTACAAATCCAACGGGTTTGTTGCTCTGTTTTTGGTTTTTTGTTTTGTTTCTGGTTTTTTTTTGTTTTTTTTTTTGGGGGGGGGCTTCTTTTTGTTTTGTTTTGTTTTCTTTGTTTTTGTGTGGGGTTTTTTATTCTTTTGTGTGTGGGCTTTTTTTGTTTGGATTTTTTTTAATAACCAGAATTTGGTTTCAGCAAATTGGACACAACACAGATAAGAAAGACAGTGTCCAAATTAATTAATTATTTCTTCAGTGCTTTCTTCTTAAAATATGAGTGTAGAAATTCTTTAAGCAGAAATCAACAAGAGCCTTAATATTTAACACTCACTAGGCAAAAAGAAAATGTATTTCCTTATTTTTGAGTATTGAAGTGGAAGAACACGCCAAAAAGTTAGCAAGTAGATTTCCAGGATTTAAAATAGGAAAGAACCCCCAGCCTAAATTCTCAGAATGCTGTCAATGAAAAGGGATGAGACATCTGAAGGTGTACAGGACTTCCTTGATACTGGATTGCTTGTCATAAACAGTGTCACCAGTCTTTGCAGAGCATGGCTCATTTTGGTCCACCACAGGCGGAATGAAATGCCTCCATTGGGATGGATATGAATTTCAGATTGTATTTTTAAACTTGACCACTGCACCATGTTTTTTTTTACTTTGTTATCTTGCTTTGTCATTGTTTGCTCTCTGCTCTAGCATTCTGCTTGTAGGCAGTCCTGATATGTGCCACACTGTATGATTATTTTCTTAGTTGCAGCAAATGTATGTATTCTAGATCACTTTTTGTAGTTGTTGTCTGCATGGCACTGCATGTGAAGTCATCTTTTCGTCTAGGACATTGTAGAAAACTGTGTAGAAGATTTCTCTGTGTTCTTGTGTGCAGTGCTAGCTTGGAGCATACACTAGAAATACAGTTTGTGTTTCACTGCTGTTGCTGTGCCTTGCATGCATGTGTTGCTGTGTATGCCAAGTTATAGGTACTGCAGGATGTGCAGTAATTCACTTAAAGTAAGTACTAAAAAAATGTAAAATCAGACAAAAATCTCTGCTCCCTAAGGCAGCAAGTAGCATACCTGTACCTTGTGTCACCCATCGTATTCTGTAAATGCAGCCTAGTTGTTCTGCTCAGATCTTACAGAAAGGCATGAGACCAAGCTGGTGGGAGACTGTCAGTGCATGCACACTTACCCGTGTTCTGATTGTGACTTCTTAGCTGACAGTCATGCATAACTACCATAGGTCATATTTCAAAGATATTTAAAGGAATTAATTCCTTATAGAAGTGTTGATTTGGTGTTTTATTTCAAGAGACTGGAAAGGTCATGATAGGAATTAAGGTTTTGGATTGTTAGGTGAAGGAACAACAGCCCAAGGCAAGTATATTTTGGGTAGCATAACAGGACACTTCATAAAGAAATAAAGCATTAGCATTTTTGATGGGAAAATACTGATTAAATACAGAGAAGAACAAATTTCTGTTTCTGAAGAAGTGCCAATTTCAACACTAAGAATTCAGCTTTTAGTCATACCTCCATTTACAAATTTGTTAGTGTCCTGGTTTCAGTTGGAATAGAGTTAATTGTATACTGAAGTATGTATTGGAGGGGTAACAATAATAAAAAAACAGTAATACAAAAGAGAGATAGGAATAAAATCCAAGAGAAACAAGTGATGCACAATATACCTGTCCATCCAGTGCCCCTAGTTTATGTCCTGGACATGACATTCTATGGAATGTCTCTTTGGCTGTTTGGGTCAGCTGTCCTGGCTGTTCTCCCTCGTGGCTTTTCATGCACCTGCTCTCTGGTGAAGCATAGAAAACTGGGAAGTCCTGGATTTAGGGTAGGCACTACTTAGCAACAGCCAAAGCATTAGTGTGTAATAACCTCATAGTGAATCGAAACCACAGCACTGTACCAGCTACTAAGAAAATGATCTCTAACCCAGATGAAATCAGGACAGTTAATTATACCAATATGCAGTGCTCTCAAAGAGAAGTTAAAACAATACATCAGCACTACAGAAGATGGGTGTTTTTGTTTCTTTGTAAGAAGCTGAGGGGATGCAAGTTAAGACTAAAGATTGGCTTAGCCTGCTTTTGAAATACAAAAAGGATTCTTTCTGATAGTTGGAGCCAGTGGGTTCATGAGTGAGACGGGATGCACTCCTGGTTTGATAACCTCAGGAATATTACCTTGTGAATAACCTCTGAGTCTGTGTGAGCCATCTCCTTAACAGACTCAAAAGCTTCTTAAGTTAGTGGATTTTCTTGAGCATGTGATTTTATTTTGGAGAGGGGGAAATTTGTGTGTAGCTGTTTGTAGGAGTGCAGCTTCTCTGCAGTTCCCCCTTTAGAAATTAATAAAGATAGATGTATGCTGTTTAGCACATTGCTGTGGAGATCTGTGGTTCCTCAGTTCAGAGTAGAGTAACCTCTGAGATATAACTACCTCAGATTCCCCTTTGGTGTGCAGGGTTTATTTAGCAGCCCTCCTTCAAAAAATGCTGAGGCCTTTCAGGAGGGGCCAAGTCAGCCTCAGCATTTTTTGACTAAATGGATGTCACACAGTTCCCTTGTTTTCCTGGAATTTTTATGATGCCTCTTGGGATGAGTAAAGTAAGTTTGTACTCAGCCAAAGCAAACTTCAGGGAACTCAAAGTTGGCTATGTGTTTCTGTTGCTCTGAGAGTAAGCATCTTTCACTTCAATATGTTAGGAAGCTGTTGCTCTCTATACGGGTAACCAGTTAGTCTAAAAAAACCCCTTGGCTTCCATGAGGTTTTGTGTTTATTGTTTCAAAAGGTTACAGCTTGAGTGTATCCAAAACTAGATAAAGAAGATAGAGTTGCAAGAGCTAAATTTATCTTCAAATAAAACCAAGTTTTAGAGTAGTAGTTTGTAATGTCCCTTGGAGTCAGACATTACATTACCTTGTCAGGGCAATTGTATTCTTTTTGGCTTGGCAGACTGCATATGAATTGGTGTTGTACTGGTTTGGACGATGTGCTACAGTCTGGAATTGGTTCTTAAATTCCTGTGCTTCTTTTAGAATCTAAACCAGTTGGGTTTATGCTCATCCTAAATTGGGTTTTGGTGTCTACACAGGCAGAAAACGCAATTCACTGACTCCTAGATCGACTCTGTTTCCTTGTCCGAGTTGCCAGCGGGATATTGATCTCGGAGAGCGTGGCATCAATGGCTTATTTCGCAACTTCACTTTGGAAACCATTGTGGAAAGATACAGACAGGCAGCCAGGGCAGCCATTGCTATTATGTGTGATTTCTGCAAACCTCCACCTCAGGAGTCCACCAAGAGCTGCATGGACTGCAGTGCAAGCTATTGCAATGAATGTTTCAAAATACACCATCCTTGGGGAACTGTGAAAGCCCAGCATGAATATGTAGGACCAACCACCAACTTCAGACCTAAGGTAAGTATACTATACCTTACAGAATTCATGTTGCTGCATTCTCATGTAGCTGCAGACATATCTGTAGAGTGATGGTTGCTTTTTAGGACCATGATTGCTTTATTGACTATTGCTGTTATTTATTGAGTGAACCACAAGCTTTTGTTCCATGCTGATGCTAAGTGGTTGTCATTGAAGAGGGCAGTCAGAACATACTTGAAGGGTCCTGTGAAAATAAAGGTTTTTACTTTGTGGAATGGGTTGTGTTACTTGTGATTTGAGTAATTGGATCTTTTTTTTTTTTTAAAGGCTTCATGATCACAGAATATTCTAATTTGAAAGGGACTCACAAGGATCAGCTTTTAAGTGAATTGTTCATACAAGGATTGAATCCACACCCTTGGTGTTATTGGCACTTTGCTCTTGAGCATCTAGAATGGGACTGCCTAGGGAGGACACCTGTGTGTGGTAAAAAACTTAAAAACTCCGACACACCTGGCCTCTTCCATGCCCCCTTTGGATGCTTTGTGCTTGAGCTTGATTCATCATCAAGCATCTTCTATCTCTCCTTCCTTGCATCTAACAAGAGCAGAAGGTGGACTCAAGGCCTCCATTGTTATTGCACCATTATTTTTCTTATCTATAGCAGAAGAGATAAAAATGTTATGGCAACATTTCTACTTTGTACACTGGTGCTGCTGCTGCAGCATTCAGACAAAGCAGTGATAGCAGAATGCCACTACCTTTGTGCCTCATGCTGAGCAAGGTGCAGTACGTGGCAGTGCCTCTTTGAATTTGTTGCATGTCACAGATGCCATCTTGCTAACCAGGGACCATGATAAAGGCCTTAATGTCCCAGCACATTCTGTGTGCCAGTGCCTTCTTGCTGGAGGTCCCACAGATGCCAGAAATGCTGATGGTCAAGGAGTCCTGATTAATTATGATTGAATTAAGTAAATTTGATTATTATGCAATGTGTAAGAAGCTCTTGATTGCTGGTGTACCTTCCTTCTGAAACTGGAAATATCTGACCCACTAAAGTAAGCAAACTGGCAGATAGTGAACATCCAGAAGTCAACTTGTTGGTGTTTTCCTTGAGTCTAAAATTTAAAAGTGAGCATATGCTTCATATGCTTTCAAATGTGCCTGCACATATATTGTGTGAAATGTCTCTCTATTGGATAAATGAGAAGGGTGTTTGTGTACTATACTTCTAGCCCTTGCTTTAAAATGCTATATAGCTCCTTAAAAACTCCTTTTCTATGGCATCTAAACCCTCACAGCTGCAACATTGCTATTTGAAAATACCAAAGGCATCTTGTAATCCCTGTGCACTGCTAAAAGTGCTCTATGGTGTTATACTACATGTAGACTGAATTCAGGATTAAAAGTCTGCAAAAGCTGAATTCTCTTGAACTGGAGCAAAACAGGGTGAAGTGCTTTAGATTATTCTGACGCTGGTGTATTGAGTATATGCGCGCATGTGGGATTTAGAATTTCTAATTATATGTGAAGACAGGAAGAGGAGAAAAAAGGAGAAAAGCATAGTGTAGTCAGCTTTAGATACATCTACTTTTTTGAAAAACTTCCCAATAGTGATAAGCTGATCTTTACTTTGCTCTTACAGAAACTTTTCTGAGGGCTGTTTGAGCTTCATATAAAGAAGGAAAAGTGCCTTTTTGATTGCGCTGCATTTATCAGACCTGAGCTGAAAGCATGAGATATTTGTTGATTTCCTAAACAATGTTCTCAGTCACCACTTTAATTTACAACTAGGCTGGAGAGCACTTTGTAGCATGTGTGGTGGGGATGGGAGAAGCACATACTGGGCTGATTGTTCTTGACTTTTGAGAGAATACGGGGCAGTCTGCTGACCTCTGCTGTCTCTCACTTGCAGGCTGTAATTCTTGCTTATATCAGAAGATGAATAAAAATATGGATTTCTGTGAGGTGTGGCTATACACTGCTGTGGAAAAATCACTTCCACAAACTAATCAAATGGCTGTAGTTTTTGGAGATGTTTGCCTGCACAGCTGATTTTCTTGGCAGCTTCTTTTTTCCCCTTTTTTATTTCCTTCCAAATCCAGTAGTCAATCCAAATGAGATTGCTAATTGCAAATTTGGCTTAATGATAGACTTAAGGTGCTGGTGAGACTAGTGTCTTTGGGCTTTTCATCATTGCCTAAGATAACACTTGAGACTTGAAAGCTGGTTTCAGGTTTTAGCTCATTGTGTCCATATTTGTGCTGCTGACAATTTTCTATTTTTATGCCCTTTTCTGATCTTTCTTGTGTGGGGGCATATTGAAACTGAAAAGCTTCCTCAAAAGCTCCTCTTTGGTAACTTCTGTGGAATAGATGACCCAAATGTTGTCTTTCAGTGCTCTAGAATGAAGCAAAGCAAGCACTGCTTTTTCAAACCAGCACACACACACACATGCTATATATGGTTTAATCTGTTGCCTGAGCTTGGACTTGAGCAGCACTTTTTAAAACTCTTTGAGCTTTTATTTCAATAAGTTCAGTTTTTGAAAGATGATTTTTAGGAAACACCAGCTTTCTTGCAATGCTGTTTGAGTTAATTCTGGAAGTAGAACTCAGCGTGACCAGCTGGAGTCAGGCAGAAAGATTGAAACACTGGAGTCTTTTGTCTTTCAAAACTGTAGCTGGTGGTCGTGGCTACACTTTGTTGCTCCAAGACCAATAGCTATGTGGCTTATCAAAATATAGCTTAGACTTAAATTGCTACGGTATTATGTCAGCTCTTGCTTTAATAAACAGTTCATAGCTGTTGCAAGAGATGCTGGCATGAGCATGGTTAAGTTTGACAGGCTGAGTGTGTTATATATTGCATTTACAGCTCTGAGAAGGAGTGTAAGGTGCTGGAGGCATTGCAAACAACATGGGCAGGGTTTAGCAAAAGATTGATTGCAATATGGAAGCTACACAGACACTGCTAGAGGTTTACTTACTGTAAACCCCGTGAAACTGTGAGTGCTCATCTGCTGGCTTTCAATGATGTTGACAAATATAAAAGGTAGAAGATAAACTGTCTATAAAAAATTCACTGATGAAATCATATGCTGCTTTTTGTTGATTGGGTGTTTTGATTTTTTTTTTTTTTAGAACCTCCATTTTTGGAAGTACACCTGTATTGTCTCTGCTCTTTTCTTTTTTTTTTCCTCCCCCTCGCAGATTTTGATGTGTCCAGAACATGAAATGGAGAGAGTAAACATGTACTGTGAAATCTGCAGAAGGCCTGTTTGTCATCTTTGCAAACTGGGTGGAGGTCATGCAAACCATAGAGTAACGACCATGAGCACTGCCTACAAAACCCTTAAGGTAAAAGAAAATACCATTAGACCTGGCATTAAGAAGGGAAAGAGTACTTTTGACGCGAGGGCAAACTCCCACTGGATAGAAGCCAGGATGTGTGCTTAGGAGACCCTGAACTAGTCTTGAGGCCTGTTGTTGTGCAACAATGGTTAATGTATACATTAATGTAATATAGGGCATATTTTAGAAACTAAAATGTGTTTGCTATGATGCTTTAAACATAACTCCTGATAAGTGCTTTCATCTTATTTCAGCTAATTCTACAGCAGTACAGACAATGCAGAAGGTTTAAGTGGTTAATCAACTTTACAATCCGCTTTTTTTAATATAAGCATTCAGGTAGCTTGTGGTAGAGGATACTTGAGAAGCACTTCTGAAAAATTTGCATCTGAAGTATCTGTTGATATCTTTTTATGTATCTTTGTATGTTTCTGAAGCTGCACAGCTTCAGAATTAATTTCCTAAGCAAAACACAACAGAGAAGACTTGCAAGCAGCAATTTGTTGCTAAAGAGGGCACCTACTTCCTCTTCTTCCTTTTCTTCTTCTCTTGCTCTCAGGAGGAAAAAAAAAAGACCAGATTAGCCTGCCTTGTTCTCTTTGGCCTCCTCACCAGTTTGCAAGGCTTTTCCTGTACAACTGCTAACTGTTGCAGTTCAGGAAGTACAGGGACACTCCTCAGTCTGTGATTTGAGCTACTAATTTTTCTACCAACTCTTACCAAAAATGAGTTAATAACTATCAACTCGTTTCTGTAAATTTAATGTCCTGAAGCCTCTTTTTCCTGATGTAAGAGAGGGTGATTTCTGGGTGATTGGGAGCCACCTGACATTGTTACCTCTGATCTTTAGAGCCTGTGCCACCAGTCTCACTCAGTTGCTTTGCAGTCACTGCAGGTCACCAATCATTTCTCCACAGGACTGCTGCTCATAACTGGTGTCATGCATGCTGTTGTCCTTGTAGCTAGATAAACTGAGGACTAGCTGGATGACCTGTCTATGCTGGTAGTCACTTTGTGTGAGGTGCCCTATTCTAGCTGTTTTACTTCAACAGGAGAAGCTTTCAAAAGATATCGAGTACCTCATCAGTAAGGAGAGCCAGGTGAAAGCTCACATAACACAGCTGGATCTGCTACTGAAAGAAACAGAGGTAAGAGTGGCTTGTAGGTTGTCTGGGCTTGGCCTTTGCACAGACACAGAAAGGATTCAAAACTGTGTTCAGTGAAGTGTTTCAAGAACTGGGTTTTTCAGTTAAGTAGTGGAACAATTTTTGAACAGTTTATGGTAGCACTGAATGGTTAGACCTAGTCCTGCCAGTATGGGAAGCAGACAGAGGAAAGTTCATTTTTGGGTGCTGATGTAAATTTAAATGAAATAACCCTTACTTGATACCTTAGCCAAAGTGGGTTAAATATAGGGCATTTGTGTATTTATGACGGTGCACTATTTAGGCTGCCTGTTTACCTTGAGAAAGTCAGAATTAAGGGCAAAATCTCCCTGCAGAAGAGTCACATACAAGCTGAAAAACATGAAGACAGAAATTGCAGGGGCTCCTGGTATTGGTGTATCTTGATTACAGATTGCCTCTGTGTTTTGCAGTTTCTTTTATCAAGGGCAGTAGTCAGAGGTGTCAGTATGGTTCAGAGGGTGTACACGGACCCTCAGTTCAGGGTGACTTGGGAAGGTGGAAGAGCTTCTAGCTCTTGGGAAGACTTCAGAGACTGATATGTTGTTTTTACAGTGCTTTTTCATGAGCTGTCTAGACAAATGTAGTGCATAACTCAAGGTGTAATCAGAGGAATACTTTCCTGCTCTTCATTCTCTGTAAAAGACAGCAAATGCTTCCTAGTTTGGGTGGTGTGCTGATCTCACTTTTGGTGCTGAATAGCATAATAAAGCTCATTAGTCTTGTCTGTCAAATGGATGACTAAACTACTGTGATGTCTTGAACAACCATAAGTATGTTTCTGTACAGAGCCACTGTGATACAGAGTCTGTCTGAAATGTCTTTTGTTTGCTCCTAGTGCAACAGTGAAAGAGCGAAACAAGAAGCATCTCAGAGTTTTGAGAAATTATATCATGTCCTGGAAGAGAAGAAGTCTGCAGCTCTTAGGGCAATTGAAACTTCTAAGAATATAAGGCTGGAAAAATTGCAAACACAAGTGGAAGAATACCAAGGGCTCCTGGAAAATAATGGCCTTGTAGGATATGCTCAAGAAGTGCTTAAAGAAACTGATCCCTCCTGTTTCGTTCAGACAGCAAAACAGCTTCATGTCAGGTATCTTAAATATCTTCTGTTTGAAGAGCAGGTGTATTCCAGGATGTTCCAGGATATGCAGCTGTATTCTTGGGAGATGGTCCTGGTCATGTTCAGTTGGAATTCCTGCATTAGAGTGTGCATTAGGAAACAACACTCAGGAGTGCTCTTGTCCTGCCACAATGCCTAGCCCTGTTCAGTGGGGCTGCAGTGGAAGGATAGTCTGTTTAGCTCCCTGACAAATTCCTTGTCTCAGAGATTTTATCAGGTATTTGTAAGTTAATCTAACAAGTCTCTTCTGGCTTTAAGCTATTTGATCTTTGTGTTCTCTACTAGCGCCTCACATCAGTTTTATTCTTTGAACATAATGCTCCAAATCGTTTAAATGTTTTGCCAACTGAATGACTGCCTGTTCATTATCTTTACTCTGGTGTACAAAAGGCCTTTAAATTTTGCATTTGAGAATCTTTGTATACAGACAAAAATTTCTGGGAGACCTCAGTAAGTACATGAAAGCGGAACTTTTTTTAAAGCAAAACCTAGCATTTTTACTTTAAGGAATGCCCAACTTGAATTGCCTTTTTTCTCTTGTGCTATCCCACTTCTTTTGTTTCAGAATCCAAAAAGCTACCGAGTCTCTGAAGAGCTTTAGGCCAGCAGCTGAAACTACTTTTGAAGACTTTGTGGTGGACACTGCCAAGCAAGAAGACATTCTTGGTGACTTGTCCTTCCATTCCAATGGTAAATTCTGAGAGCATCAGGTCTTTCTCAAGTTTTAGCTTTAAAGACTTGCACGGGGCAGCAGTTGTAGAGCTCAGTGTTGTGACTTGCATCATTCCTTTTGTCTCCATGATTCAGAAAATATTACCTAGCACCAGTGTTAGTTTCAGCTTCCATAAAGAAGTTAAAAGACATTGCCTTCAGTACCAGTTTGCACTGGCTTCCAAAATATTGTAGTTTCATCACAATCTTTCTAAAAGCTTTTTATTTCATGACAGAAAGTAATAGTTTTTAAAGCTGCTAGAAAATAAAGGCTCAAGCCTTTCAAAGTAAAAACAGAAAATAGGGGATTTATTTAAATATATGAACAGAGAACCATCCTCATCCACTTCTTTTAAATGAGAGAGTCAGATTCCTCCCTTTAACAGCACTATAGCTCAACAGAGGAGTTATGTCTTACTTTAAGACAGTATTAAGAGGTGGATTCTTTAAAATTAATTTCTTCCCAATACAGTTTTAACAAATCCCTTTTCACCAATAAGTAAAAACAAATATGAGTAGATAGAAGTGAAAAAATAAAATGTTTACTAACAAAATAGCAATGGGCCAAAAATAACAGTAATAGTCCCTAGTTACAAAGTGGCTGAAATCTCAAAGGGGCACTGATAGATGTGGAATACAATAACATTTTGGGTTACTCAGGACTGATTCTATGGCTAACTCCAAAACAACATGTATCTAAATTTCTGAAGTGTTTTTTTCTCATGTGTTCCAGGTCTAGAAATACCAGAAATCAATGAAGAGCAGTGCAGAATGTACAACAAAGCTCTGATCAGCTGGGAATGCCCTGAGAAGACAGATTCAGCTGATATCTATGTTCTTGAGTATCATAAGCTTAATAAAGAAGAGGAGAGTGTGACATGGCAGAAGACTGAAGTTTGTGGCAAGAGCAAAGTATTATCTGATCTTGATGATGACAGCAGCTATGCCTTTAGAGTTCGAGGATACAAAGGGTCCATCTGTAGCCCTTGGAGCCGAGAAGTTATTATGCATACTCCTCCAGCTCCAGGTACGAGGTTTTCTTATGTCCATCTGTGTTAAGAGCTGGAAGTAGTCTCCAGTAGCTCCCAGATGTCTCCTACACGCTTAGCAGTTTCGTAAATGTTTAGAAGCACTGTTATACGTTAAGTAGGTAAAATACAGAGACTCTTAGCTTGCATGACATTCCTGGTAGCCTTTAAAAGTCACAAATTCTTATGCCAGTATGACTTAAAACATAGTTTATAAGCACAGAAGGCCAAATACATAACTAAGCATTTTTTCTGCTACTGTTTTTCAGTTTTCAGTTTTCTTTTCGATGACAAATGTGGGTACAACAATGAACATCTCCAGCTGAACCCAAGAAGAACCTCTGTGGAAAGTAGAGCTGGATTTCCTCTGCTTCTGGCATCTGAGCGCTTGCAGGTTGGATGCTACACAACCCTGGATTACATCATTGGTGACACTGGCATTGCCAAAGGGAAGCACTTCTGGGCTTTTAGTGTGGAAGCCTATTCATACTTGGTGAAAGTGGGAGTTGTTCCTAGCAACAAGATACAGAAGTTGTTCCACAATACCCATGATGTGACCAGTCCAAGGTAAATTGCACACTCTAGCTTTAATGCATGTTTTACATAAGAAGATGGCTTTTAAAAGTAGTAAATTAAGATCAAGTCTGGTCTCTGTTAGGACACAAGGTGAACCTAACCAGTGAAAAGTTTGAAGGATACAGTGAAAGCAGGTTGTTCTGTTCATCCCTTGCTGTTAGCAGAAAGATGTCCTGATTATCCAGATTCCTATTTTCTTTCTTTTTGGGAAAGAAGTCAGGTTCCTCTAGATGCCAAGGAATGTCAGTTAAAGCAAGAAGGTTAAAAATAAGTGTAAGTTTTAAGATTGAAGCAATGCTTAATTATCAATACTAAGACTCTGCCTTAATTCCCATAGCATACAAGGTTTAGCCGCCTTTCAGAGGTACAGTGTTCATTGTATATATTTGTATGTTTTTGCAGTAGCTGTGGATTCCAAGTCACTGGCTTACCCCGGGCTACATCCTTACATATGGTATTGGAGTGCTACTGAGCACAAGGCAAAGTACAGTGGACAAATCAGTAAAAAGATTTCCATCTCACAGTTACAGTTGTAGCAAGCCTGGATGTGTGTAGGAACTGCAGGCAGAGAGGCTCTCTCCTGGGGACTCTTTTTCAGAAATGTTGTAACAAATGTTTGGCTTCCTCCTGTATAACACACAGAAAATGTGTCAGCACAATCTTGAGCTGCTTAAAGTCAGATGGAGCCATTTGCAAAGTGAGAAATTAGATCTAAATTCCCTGATTTCTTTTTCCTTCTCCACATAGATATCAGCAAAATTTTAGCTGACACAGAGACAACTGCCCCCCCAGGCATGCCAAAACTGAAATCCTAAGTAGGGAATGTCTGTACTGAAGGATGTGTGCTTCTCCATGTGTCTTTATCCGGGGCCAGAGGTAGAGGGAAAAGCACATAGACTGACCAAATATGTCTGCAGGCTCTTCAGTCGCCATCTGGGAAACTGTTCAGGGAAGTCTTCAAACAGAGCACTTTAAAAAAAGCCCCCAAACTTAAACCACTAAAACACTACCTTTTGTTTTGTGAATTTTACAGATACTGTAACGTAGCAGCATCATGGAAAACTCACAGGGCATGCTCCTATCTGTACGGATTAGTCATATTTGCTAAGTTACTTCTCAAGTTAACTAATTTACTGTACCTGTAGGTTCATTAGTGATTGCCTAGCATAAGTACATTTAGATACATCCACTCTTTAGTAAAGCCTTCTGTGATCTTGTCCTTATTGGAGTTCAGCTGTTACTTGTTTGAAGTAACCCAAGTGAGTCTTCTCCACCTACTAAATGCATCTTCCTTTCTGGCTTGAGTATGTATGTGTAAGCAATGCCTGGTGGGATGAGTGCTGTGCCTGGAGTGCCCTGTTGGTTACAGGCTCTTCAGAAGGACAGGCAGGACAAGTAGGGAGGGTGGCACTGTCTTTAACATAATGTCTGGAATGTATGGAGCCTGCAATTGGCAGTGCTGCAGTTGAGGACTTCTGGGTAAGGATTAAGGGACAAACAAATTGGATGTCATTGTGGGAATCTACTACAGGCCACACAGTCAAGATGAGGACACTGATGAATTATTCCTTAAGGAACTAAGGAATATCTCTACATCAACCACCCTTGTCTTTGTAGGGCACTTTAACTTGTCATATGTTAACTGGGAGCACCACATAGATGATACAAACAGATCCAGAAGAGTCCTAAAACACCTGGATGATAACTTCTTGATGTGGGCACTAAGGGAGCCAGCGGAGAAAGGTGCCCTCCTTGATTTTTTCCTTGTCAACAGAGATGATCTTGTGAGCAAAGTGGAGATGAGTGGCTGTCTTGGCCACAGCAACTCTGAAGCAATCAACTCTGGACATGAGGAGAACAAACTTCAGGCTGCTCAGTCAGTAAAGTTCCCTGGGATACCACTGTTGAAGGTGCTGTCACTTTTTAAGCACCACCTCCTAAGGGCACAGGAGCAGGCAATTCCAAAATGTCATAAGTCAAGCAGGTGAGACAGAAGGCTGGCATGGGTGAGCAGAGATCTTCTAGAGCTAAGGCAAAAAAAAGGGGCATGGCCAATAGAAGCAAGGTTCGGCAACTTGGGAGAAATAAAGAGATGCTGCTTGACATTTAAGGGAGAAAATTCACGTGCCCAAAGCTCAACTGGTGTTGAAGCTGGCCAGAACTGTGGGGAACAATAAAAAGAGGTGTTTAAAAAAACATTAGTAGCAAAAGGCAATCAAAAATATCATTGGCCTGTTGCAGGAGGAGGATGGCCATCTCACTAAGAGGGACAGAGACAAGACAGGGATGTTTAATGGTTTATTGACCTTGGTTTTTGTCTCGGTTTAAGAGACA
>VXBI01014672.1:95661-114607 GCA_013397375.1 Toxostoma redivivum | reverse complement strand
TTGGGCTGAGGTACAAGTAGGGTGACCATCAGGCAAAGTCTCTTTGCTTGCAGGTGGTTTGGCCAGAGCATCAAGGACTTCCTGACCCACAGAGGGAACAGCCCGATGGTGGAGGTGCCTGATTGTCTCTGACTTGGGAGAAAGGATTTGCAGGAGAGGGGAATGGACAGAGTCAAAGGGGAGATGCAGAGCATGGAGTGTGAGAGGAGGAGGAGGCAGATGAGCCACATTTGCAGGCAGCCAGGGCTGGCCCCTTGGCTACTGCATTGCTTCATGCCCTGAGAGCAGGAGCTGGAAGAGCTGAGCCCATTTGAGAACCTTGACCCAGAGAGGTGTCCTCAGTGCCTGGGATGTGCTCCAGGGAGTGGGTGGTTGGTGTCAGGAGTGGGACTGAGGGTCCTTAGCAGTTGTAGCCACCCCTTCTGCCATAGCGGCCCAGGTTTCCCAGCCCATTGCCACAGCCCAGCCCATAGCCAAATCCACGGCCATAGCCAAAGCCACCAAAGCCACCAAAGCCACCAGAGATGGGCTGGCCCTGCACACTGAGTTCAGTGCCCACGGCAGCCGAGGAGGTGGATCCAACAGCGGTGTTCTGGGGGAAGGAGGTCATGATGGGTCCTGGCAGGGTGACCAGCACAGGGGAAGGGTTGATGATGACGCGGGAGTCCTGGCATTGCAGGGCACAGGGCTCGTTGCAGCTGTTGGCCAGCGGGGTGGGTCCGCAGGGTCGGCAGATGTCATAGCAGGCCATGGGTGTGGTGTGGAGGGTCCCTGGAAGAGAGGGGGTTGAGGCAGAGCAGGGGTGTGGGGATGTAAGGGATGGTGATGCAGGAGGGTGAGGAAGTGTGGAGGCTTTTGTGGGGCTGTGGGGAGGTGTGAGGGCTGCGGAGGCTGTGGCTGAGCATGGTAGAAGAGTGGGGTCAGGGGTGCAGGAGCAGGAGGGTCAGGGGTTTGAGGCTCACCTTGTTGTGGGCAGGATCAGGAGGAGAAGGCTTCAGGAGAAGTGTGTGGGGGAGAGAGGCTCTGGGCCAGCTTTTATGCTGGTCCTGGAGGGGCAGGACCGCCTTATCCCATAGCCGTGGGGCATTTTTTAGGCAGCAGTTCTTGGCTGGCCCAGCCTGGTGAGTCACTGTGTTAGTTTCCTTCCCACTACTCTGCAATTCCATGTCCTGACTTGGAGCTGTGTCCATCTGACCTTGGCGTCAGCTTTTAATTGTAAGAATTATTGGCCATTATCTTTTTTCCACTGACTTTCAGGACATAGAGAAGATTCAAACAAGCCTGAGGTCAATAGATGTGTCATCAACAAGGACATGCCATGGCATAATGACCCAATTTTCCCAGTTGCCTTATTTTCTTCTGCCTGAAAGATCCCCAGCTCTGTCAACTTTTCCTTGTTTTTAGGATGCTCCAGTCTTGCCAGTGTCATGGTCTCCTGGCACTGCTCTTGGTCAGCTGCATCCATGCCTTGTTGCACTCTGCAGCCCCCCAGTAGTGCATGACAAGATAGTTGACTTCCTCATCCTCCTCGTAATATTTTCCTATAACATATTTCCTAATCCTCTTCTGGTAAAGAAAACAAACAAACAAACAAAAAAAAAAACCTGGAGCTTTTTACATCAGAGGGCCACCTCGTGATCCATTTATGCTCCACCAGGATCATAATGTCCTTCCCTGCTCAAATGCTGCTGTTGACAAGGGAATGGCAACCAGTGTCATGTGCCTGGACTTCTACCAGGGCCTTAACACAGTCCCACAGGACTTTCTTATCTCTAAACTGCAGACATGTGGGTTTGAAGAGTTAACTAATCAGTGGATAAGTAATTGTTCCCCTCATGCTTCTTCTTCCCCTTATCCTTCACAAGGTTTTCTTTCCAAGTGTCAATCACAGCCCAGCACTGTGACCCCATACTGTGACCTTTCTGAGCCCAGCTGAGGCGAGCGCTACGGAAGAATCAACACGAGACTGTTAGGAGCATAGGACACTTCCCTAAGTCATATGGATTGGTTTCCCATCTCCAATGGCAAAGGCCAGGAATATAGACAAGCCTGGAAGGATGCAGCCAAACTAGGGAGAATGAGAACATGGTCAAAGGGGCAGATGGTCACCCCAAGAACACCTGCAAAGCTTAGAGCAGCCTCAAAGCTCTGAGGATACAGGCTCCCTCTTCACCATATGCACAGAAAAAAAACACAACAGTGCCATGGGGCGGCCTCGCAGATGACACCCCATCTCCACAAGGCTTCAGTCACGTCTTCTTCCTGACATAAACCATCAAGACCAACATTTAACCTCTAATACTCACACTTAAAATCTGCCACAAAGGTCAGATGGACATGGCCTCAAGAGAAGGACGTGGAATCACAGAAATCAAGAAAGGAACACCAGCACCATGACAGGAAAGAAGGAAGGAGCACATTACACGAGAAGGAAAGAGCAACTCATTAACTGTCCATCAGTAATTATGCATTTGCTAATAGGAACACAATATTACTGACAGGATAGAAGTTATGAAACCCTTAGGCTTGAACGCGGAATAAATGAATTGACGTCACACACCAGGCTGGGAAAAAAGGGATTGGCCAGGGTTTGTTGTTGTGTTTTGGATTTCCAAATTACATCAAGAAATATGCTTTAAATGATAGAGTAGCTTCTTGGGTAAATTTTAGAAATCTAAATGGACAATAACATTGGAACAAGTTCAGCCTGAACAGCCTCTACTTTCCAAGACCATCTATTGATGCCATTCAAAATAGAAGGGCAAGAGCCCTCCTTCATCCATCAGGAAGAGTTCACAGGCACTGAGATCTTTCCAAGTTATTGCAGAGTGACTGCCCCAGGACATCAGAAGCTCCCTCAGCATTTCTGGGAGAAATGCAATGACTGATGGACATCCAGTGGCACAGAAAAAAGTCCCAGTCTTCACAAAGCACCCACAAACCACAGCATATGAGTGCCACAAAATGACCTCACTGATGTTATTGCAGCTCTGCTGGGCTCTGACGGTTAATTCATCCTTCTCTGAAACATATCCAACAGTCAAATCCTCCCAAAGACCAACACTCTCTCTAAAGCTGCCTCCAAGGTCAGATGGAAACGGCCTAAATAGATGGATATGGCACTGCAGAATTCCATGAAGGAAAACACTCCCCACACAATGACTCACCAGGCTAGGTCATCCAGGAGCTGCAGCCTGTAAAATGCCCCAAGGCCAAGGACGAGGCTGTCCCACCCCTCCAGANCCCCCAGAACACCGCTGTTGGATCCACCTCCTCAGCTGCCGTGGGCACTGAACTCAGTGTGCAGGGCCAGCCCATCTCTGGTGGCTTTGGTGGCTTTGGTGGCTTTGGTGGCTTTGGCTATGGCCGTGGATTTGGCTATGGGCTGGGCTGTGGCTATGGGCTGGGAGGCCTGGGCTGCTATGGCAGAAGGGGCAGCTACAGCTGCTAAAGACCCTCAGCACTACTCCTGACACCAACCATTCTCTCCCTGGAACACACCCCAGGCATTGAGGATACCTCAAACGGGCCAAGGCTCTCAAATGGGTTCAGTGCTTCCAACTGCTGCTCTCGGGGCATCAAGCACGGCAGTAGCCAAGGGACCAGTCCTGCAAACATGGCCCATCTGCCTCCTCTTCTTCCTCTATTCCCCGCTCTGCATCAGCCCTTGGTCTCTGTGTGGTCTCCTCCGCTGTAAACTTCTTCTCCCAAGTCAGAGACAATCGGGCACCTCCACCATCGAGCTGCACCCCTGCAGATCAGGAAGTCCTTGATGGTCTGGCCAAACCATCTGCAAGCAAAGGACCTTGGCTGATGGTAGCCCTACTTGCACCCGAGACTATTCTATTCTGTGGGTGCTCATGACCTTCCACTCTTCTTTTATCTCAATAAAATTCTCTTTCATTGCAGCCTCAAATGTCTCTTTTTCCTTCACAGGCACACAGTGGCACAGTTTGCCTTTCCAGTGCATTCCACAAATCCTTCACTTGGTTAATCCCAGGCTTGGATACACTAATGCAGGTCTATCCCTGCCTCTGGTACAAGTCGTGTATGGGTCTTGTTTTCACTTTGGCTGCAAGCCAGTTGCTCCAGACCCTCATCATCTTCCCTGTCCATCTACAGCTCTGCTTCAGCAGGTCCATATCTTCCATATCCTCAGGTGCTCAGAGTTGAACAAACATCTCAAGTCTCTGAAGAGCAGAGCAGTAGCTCACCTGCTGCCTACGCTGTGGCGATGAGCCCAGAACATGGAGGGGTTTTGGTCTGTGAGTGCACATGGCCAGGTCATGTCCAGTTCTTCAACCACCATCACCCCAACCCCTTCTCCTTGGGCATGTTCTCAATCAACTCATCATCTATCCAATATCCATTACTGAGATTGCTATGTGTCTGAGGGGACAACAGTCCCACTGCCCAGCTCATTATTCAGGATGTTGAACAGAGTTGTCCCCATGGATCCAACTCTTGAGATGCAGTACTGGAGATTCACCTCCACTTGCACTTTGGGCCACTGATAAGAAGCCAGTCTCAGGCCACTCACTGCTCTCTCATGCAACTTGGACTTGCTCAGATTCTCTGAGATTCTACACTCTCAGGGGAGTAGGGGAGGAATCTCAAAGTCTTTACAAAAGGGTTGTGTCCAACAGCAGCCACAGCTCTCTCTTCATGCCCAAACTGAGTCACTGGCAGAGAGTAGACACAGAGCTCAACCAAGCACCACTTCCTGAAGGGAAATCCTCCAAGAGAAGTGACCTCAGCTCTGGGCACTTGTCACAGCTCAAGACCCCAAAGGCCTGACTCACCCCTGCCCTACTGCTGCTTCCATTTTCATGAAGGGCAAATTCTTCCTGCAAAGTCTGACGGGGTCCCTACGCTGGTGAATGATGGAAGAGCAACTGATATAATGCACATGGACTTGTGCAAAGCATTTCTTTCTGTGGCAGACAACATCCTTATCTCTGACCTGGAGAGATGTGGAGTTGATAGCTGGAACATGAACTATGGGGTGGAAAATGGCTGAGATGGTCTTACTCACAGAGTTGTGGTCAACAACTCCGTGTCTGTGAGGAGAGCAGGGATGAGAGGTGACCTACAGAGGCTTGTATTGAGACCATTATCACTTCCCATCTTTGTCAGGCACAGTGCAATTTATTGTCCCCTCAGCAAGATTGCAAATGACATCAAGGTGAGTGGTGTGGTTGATTGTCTGGAGGGAAGGGATGGCATCCAGAGGGTTCTGGACAGGCTGTGGAGATCAGGTGGTGTGATTGTCATGAAGGTGAACAGGACCAAGTGCAAGATCCTAAATCTGAATTGGAGCAATCTCAGTTATGGATATTGGATGTGTAATGAGCCGATTAAGAGCATCCCTGAGGAGAAGGACTTGGGGTGTTGGTGGCTGAAGAGTTGGATATGTCCTGGCCATGTGAACATGCCAAACAGAAACTGCCTGTGCAATGGGCTCATTGCCTCAGTATGGGCAGCAGATGAGGAGGGAATTCTGATCCTCTGCTCTGCTCTGCTCTGGTGAGACTGGAGTTCTGTGCTCAGCTCTACGGCCTCAAGGGTAAGGACCTGCACATGTGTATATGGGCTAAAGAGACAAGGAGGGACTGGAGCAACTGCTCCAATGGAAAAACATGGCCTATGAGGGGCTTGTGCCAGAGGCAGGGATAGATCTGTCTTAGTGTATCTAGGCCTGGGATCAAGAAAGTGAAGGGTGTGTGGGATGCACTGGAAGAATGCAGTGGGCCAGTGTGTGCCAGTGAAGGAAAAGGAGACATCAGAATGCTGCAATGCAAGATAATTTTATTGAGGCAAAAGAACTGTGAGAGTCATGAGTGGCAAGAGGAAGGGGGCTGGTCTGAGGGGCAAGTCGGGCAACCATCAGCCAAGGTCCTTTGCTTGCAGATGGTTTGGTCAGAGCATCAAGGCCTTCCTGATGCGCAGTAGAAGCAACCTGAGAGTGAACGTTCCTGATACTCTCTGTCCTGGGGGAAGAGATTTGCAGCAGAGGGGAATGGACAGAGTGGAAAGGGAGTGGGAGAAGAGGACGAGGCAGATGGGCCATGTTTGCAGGCAGCACAGACTGGCCCCTTGACTACTGCCTTGCTCTAGTTGGCCTGAGAGCAGGAGCTGGAAGTACTGAGCCCGTTTGAGAGCCTTGGCCCAGAAAGGCGTCATCAAGGCCTAGGATGTGTTCCAGGGAGTGGGTGGTTAGTGTCAGGAGTGGTACTGAGGGTCCTTAGCAGTTGTAGCCACCCCTTCTGCCATAGCAGCCCAGGCCTCCCAGCCCATAGCCAAATCCACGGCCATAGCCAAAGCCACCAAAGCCACCAAATCCACCAGAGATGGGCTGGCCCTGCACACTGAGTTCAGTGCCCACGGCAGCCGAGGAGGTGGATCCAACAGCGGTGCTCTGGGGGAAGGAGGTCATGATGGGTCCTGGCAGGGTGACCAGCACAGGGGAAGGGTTGATGATGACGCGGGAGTCCTGGCATTGCAGGGCACAGGGCTCGTTGCAGCTGTTGGCCAGCGGGGTGGGTCCGCAGGGTTGGCAGATGTCATAGCAGGCCATGGGTGTGGTGTGGAGGGTCCCTGGAAGAGAGGGGGATGAGGCAGGGCAGGGGTGTGGGGGTGTGAGGGATGGTGATGCAGGAGGGTGAGGGAGTGTGGAGGCTGTTGTGGGGCTGTGGGGAGGTGTGAGGGCTGCTGAGGCTGGGGCTGAGCATGCTGGAAGAGAAGGGCCAGGGTTGCAGGAGCAGGAGGGTCAGGGGTTTGAGGCTCACCTTGTCAGCAGGAGCAGGAGAAGAAGGTGTCAGGAGAAGTCTGTGAGGGAGGGAGGTTCTGGCCCAGCTTTTATGTTGGTCCTGGATGGGCGTGACAGCCTTGTCCCATGGCCTTGGGGAATTTTGGAAGCAGCAGCTCTTGGCTGGCCCAGCCTGGTGAGTCATTGTGTGGGGAGTTGTTTTCCTTCCTGCAACTCTGCAGTGTCATGACCGTTTCTTGAGGCTGTGTCCATCTGACCTTGACAGCAGCTTTAAAGTGAGAGTTGGTATTTGAGAAGATTTCATTGTTTGATGTGTGCCAAGGAGGGTTGAATAAACAACCAAACCCATCAGAGTTGCGATATCATCAGTGAGGTCATTTTGTGGCATGTGTGTGCTGTGGTTTGTGGGTGTCTTGTGAAGACTGGGACTCTTTTCTGTGCCACTGGATATCCATCAGTCATTGTGTTGCATCCAGGAATGCTGAGGGTGCTGTTTTTGTCCTGGGTAGGTCACTCTACAATAACTATAGTGCGTAGGAGTGTTTTTCTGGGTGAAAGAGGCCTTGTATCTTGAATTGGATCAAGACAGAGCATCTGGAAAAGTAGAGGCTGTTCTACTTGAACTTGCTCTAGTGTCATGATCCACTTGGATTTCTCATCTTCACACGACATTGTACTCTGTCATTTAAATTTTATTCCTTGACCTCATTAAGAAATCCATTAAATGAAAACCCAACCCAGATTGATCAATTTTTTCCCAGGCTGGTCTGTGATGTCCATGCCTTTATTCCACATTCAAGCCATAAGGTTTCATATCTCATATTGTTTTAGTCCTAATAATCTGTTCCTGTTAGCAAAATTGCTAATGGTCGGTAACCGTAGTCCTCTTCCCTCCTCTGTCACGGTGCAGGTGTTCCTTTGCGGAATTCTGCAGCTCCATGTCCTTCTTTTGAAGCCATGTCCATCTGACTTTGGTGGCAGAGTTTAAGTGTCATAGAGGTTACGGACAGGTCTTGATGGCCTGTGTCATGGTGGGCTGACAATATGTCCAAAGCTTTGGAGAGATGGCGTGTCATCAGTGAGGTCACCCCATGGCAATGGTATGTCCTGGTTTTTGGGTGCATTGTGAAGTGAGGCCCAAAACCATCACAGCTCTGTCAGGATTGTCTGGCTTTGCAGGAGCACTGCTTGTGAGGAACTGCCCTTTCCATGATGTTCTCTCCACCATGCTGCCAACATTCAAAGCCTGTCTATATTGCTAGACTTTCCTGCTGGAGATGGGAGAGTGATCCCTGTGATTTAGGAAGGCCTCCCATGCTCCCAAAGTCTTGAGTTGGTTCATCCGTAGCACTCATCTCAGCTGGGACCAGCAAGGTCACACTGTGGGGTCACAAGAGCTGGGCTATCACTGACCCACAGAAAGGAAAACATGCTGTAGGATAAGGAGAACAAGACACATGAGGAGCACAGTTCCCCATCCATTGATTAATCTACCCTTGACACCCATGTGCCTGAGCTTTAGAAATCTTGAGGGAATGGACTGTTCTGGTCCCCACCACTAGAAGGGCTCACTAGTGGAAGAAAGATGTGGACATGGTTGATTGTGAGCACTGCAGGGATACTGACAGGACTGGGATATCCTCAAAATGAGGACAAGCTGAGAAAACTGGGAGTTCTTTCAGCCAGGAGGCAAAAATGTAAATGGGAGATGTTGTCAATATGCCATGGTATGACCTCACTGACAGCAGCTCAATTATCCTGAGATCCGGCTGAGTATTCTACATGTCCTGACACACGCCATAAACAACAAGATAATGGTCACCAATTCTCCCAATTCAGATGTCCTGCCAAGGTCAGATGGACACTACCTCAAGGGCAGAGCAAGGAATTGCAGAATTGCAGGAAAGAAGACACTCCCACAACTCATGACTCACTTGCTTGTGCCAGCCAAGAACTGCTGCCTAAAAAATTCCCCACGGCCATGGGACAAGGCTGTCCCACCCATCCAGGACCAGCATAAAAGTCAGCCCAGAGCCTCTCTCCCTCACACACTTCTCCTGACACCTTCTTCTCCTGCTCCTGCTGGCAACAAGGTGAGCCTCAAACCCCTGCTTCTCTTCCCCTTGCACCCCTGGCCCCTCTCTTCCACCACACTCAGACCCAGCCTCAGCAGCCCTCNCTATGGCCTTGGCTATGGCCGTGGATTTGGCTACAGCTTGGGCTGCTATGGCAGGAGGGTTGGCTACAATTGCTAAGGGTCCTCAGCACCACCCCTGACATCACCAGCTCCGGGCTCTGGCAACAGCTCCTGCAAGCAAAGCACCTTTGCTGGTGCCTGTCATACTTGCACCTCACACAGGATCCCTTCTTTTTCTTTCTCCTGTCTCTTCATTCTTGTGCCTCAATAAAGTTTTCCTTCATCAAAGACTCAGATGCTTCCTGTTCTTCTGTGATTCCAGCGGTCTCACGTCTTGCCAAGAACATTCCACACCTTCACAGGTCATTGGGGTATGTGCAACAGCACCTTCCCTCACAAATATGTTGAAACAACTAATGAAAAAGCCTGGTATAGGAAACACAGGAGGGGACACCTTCCAGAACACAACACATCACCTGACAAACCAAATCCTTGGAAACATTAATGCTCTGCGGGGTCCAGCACTGTTAAAATATTTCCATGTTAGTGCACACTTGACAAACTGTCTTCCCACCAGGA
The DNA here is from genome assembly GCA_013397375.1 of Toxostoma redivivum. Lineage (NCBI taxonomy): Eukaryota > Metazoa > Chordata > Aves > Passeriformes > Mimidae > Toxostoma > Toxostoma redivivum. The sequence continues at coordinate 105,122 of VXBI01014672.1, read as the reverse complement.
TTCTTGAACCCCTCCAGCAAACAGACTCACGAAATCATCCACTTGAACAGGAAATCTGGTGTGCAAGTGCTTCAAGTCCCCTACTCAAGCAAGATAAACAGGAGCAGAACTTCCAGCACCATGGACAGTTCAGCGACCTTTCTCCCAGGACAGACACTCCAACACTTCCACTATGGCTACCCTCCCTATGAAAGATTCTTTCTGTCTTTAGCAATTGCATTCCGTCTGTTTCCCTTCTCACTATTGCCCTGTTGTCCTGCACATGTGCACTGCTGAGAACAGCTGGGCTCCCTCAACTTCATCCTCTGCCATCAGAGATTTGCACACACTGATTACACCTCCCTGTCCACCCTCATCCCCTTCCAGTCCCAGCTCTCAGTTTCTCATCCAGGAATGATTCACCAACCCCTTTGGAATCTTGGTGGTTCTGAACTGGTTGTGATTTACTAAATTGACTTCATTTTCACACTTGGGAGCCCAGAACTGCCCACAACATCTCACATGGGACCTCATCACTGTTCAGAAGACACCAAGATTCACCTCTCCTTGACTCATTACAGCATTTCTTCCCAGTCTTGACCTAAAGACTTCGGGTCTCTTTTCCCAAAATGATGATACAGGGGCACCTCCTGCCCCATTCCTTCTGACACAGAACCACAAAGGCTTTTTCAGAGAAGAAAACAATTGTTCCAAGTGACACTCTGGGATGACTCATCACAAGAAAAAGCACTTGACAGCTGCCCTATCTGAAGTTCAGCAAATGTCCAGAGCTTGTCAGGTTTTAAGTGCTGGTCCAGTGGATCCAACAGGGGACTTGATCCAACTCCTGGGCTACAGCACAGGGGACTTGCTGCTGTCTGAACTTTGGAACGTTGATCACAAGCCTCTGGGTTCAGCTCTTCAGACCCTTCTCAGTCCACTATGCTGGGCACTGACACAACCAGAGCTCACCTGGGTTGTTGAGGATCAGGCAATGCTCACCTCCAAGAACCCTGGGTGACCTCCAAATCCTCATTCAGACAATCACAAGTGGCCTCATCCCTTTGCACTCAGCCCAAGCAAAGACCCAAAATATCAAAACCTTGGAGGCTAGAGTGTCACCCAAGCACCCACTGAGTATGTCCAAACAGAAAGGTGAGGTCTGATGTCAGGCTTTGCCAACTGGGAAAAATGCATGGAGGGATGGAAGGCAATGGAAGGTGCAGCACCTCTTCCTTGGCACAGCTGCAAAGCCCAGACCAACCCATCAGAACTGTGAGAAACGGGGTATTTTTCAGAAGGTGCACACGAACGGCACATGAGGGCCACGGGGTGACCACAGTGATGACATCTCACCTCTCCAAAGCTTGGCTCATGTCTTCAGCCATCCCTGACATGAATCATCAACAGAAAATTTTGACCTCTTAATACTCGCAATTAAAAGTTACAGCCACAGAGGACAGGGCCTCAGGAGCAGGATATGGAATTGCACAATTCCACAAAGAAATGCACACACCTTGTCAGGAAAAAACAGTGGAGTTCACTGATTGTCCTTTAGTAATTATTGCTAATTTGCTTACAGAAATACAATGTTAAAAATTACAGGTTATGAGTTATGAAACTTGTGGCTTGAATGGGGAATAAGTGAATTGACGTCACAGACAGCCTGGGAAAAAAATGATCAAGTCCAGTTTGTTGTTTCTTTATTAGATTTCTTAACAATGTCAAGGAATACATTTTTAAATGGCAGAGTATATTGTCATGTAAATTTGAGAAATCCAAATGGGCCTTAACACTGGAACGAGTTCAGTCTGAATAGACTCTCATTTTAAAGGTCCTCTCCCTTGACCCCATTCAAGACACATGGCTATGAGCTCTCTTTCACCAATCAGGAAGAGCTGCCAGGTACCAAGATCTTGCCAAGTTGCTGCAGAGTGACCTCCCCAGGACATCAGAAGCTCCCTCAGCATTCCTGGGAGCAACATAATGATTTGATGGACATCCAGTGGCAAAGAACAGTCTCCCAGTCTTCACAGGACACCGCAAACCACAGCACACGAGTGTCACAAAATGATCTCACTGATGACATTGCAAATCTCCAGGATTCTGGTTGTTTATTCAGCTATCCCTGACACACACTGAACAATCAAATCTGCCCAAATACCAAATTATTAAAGCTGCTGCCAAGGTCAGATGGACACAGCATCAAGGGCAGGGCATGGAATTGTAGAATTGCATGAAGGACAACACTCCCCAACTCATGACTCAGCCCCAAGGCCATGGGACAAGGCTGTCCCGCCCCTCCAGAACCAGCATAAAAGCTGGCGCAGAGCCTCTCTCCCTCACACACTTCTCACGCCTTCTCCTCCTGCTCCTGCCCACAACAAGGTGAGCCTTAAACCCCTGCCCCTCCCCCTCCTGCACCCCAAACCCTCTCTTCCAGCATGCTCAGCCCCAGCCTCCGCAGCCCTCACACCTCCCCACAGCCCCACAAAAGCCTCCACACTCTCTCACCCTCCTGCATCACCACCCCTCACACCCCTAAAACCCTGCCCTGCCTCACCCCCTCTCTTCCAGGGACTCTCAACACCACAACCATGGCCTGCTACAACATCTGCCGACCATGCGGACCCACTCCGCTGGCCAACAGCTGCAACGAGCCCTGTGCCCTGCAATGCCAGACCTCCCGCGTCATCATCAACCCTTCCCCTGTGCTGGTGACCTTTCCAGGACCCATCATGACCTCCTTCCCCCAGAGCACCGCTGTCGGATCCACCTCCTCGGCTGCCGTGGGCACTGAACTCAGTGTGCAGGGCCAGCCCATCTCTGGTGGATTTGGTGGCTTTGGTGGCTTTGGCTATGGCCGTGGATTTGGCTATGGGCTGGGAAGCCTGGGCTGCTATGGCAGAAGGGGCGGCTACAACTGCTGAGGGGCCTCAGCACCACCCCTGACATCAACAATGAGCTTGGATCCCTGGCAACAGCTCCTGCAATCAAATTGCCTCAGCTGATGGTTGCCCTGATTATATCTCACACTGCATTCCTTCTAATTCTTTCTCCTTTCTTCATTTTTTTCCCCTCAATAAAGTTTTCCTGCATCAAAGTCTGAGATGCCTCCTTATCTTTTTGAATTCCAACAGTTTCACATCCTCACCCAGCAAAATGCCATGGTGTGGATGGAAAAGAGGCAGAACACCTCTCTTAGAAAAAATGTCACCACCTGTGACAACCAAGGTAGGCACTGGGAGCCTGGGATGAGAGCACACCTTCCAGAACATGACACAAACATAGGACCCACTGCCTCAAAGGTTTTGACACATCCATGCTCTCCTGCTTATGGCTCTGGCAGAGTCTCTCTGTACTAGCACACACTTGACAAAATCTCTTCCTCACCAGGGCTCTTGAACCCACCCAACAAACGGGAGGAACAAAATCATCCACTTGGGCACAAACTCTGGAATGTAAGTGCTTCATTTCCCTCTGCTCGAGCAAAATCAGCAAGGGCAGCATTTCCAGGACCATGGCCAGCTCAGTTTTGCTTCTCCCAGCAGAGACTCTGCCGGTTTTTCCATTCTATGACTGCTCTCACACTGAAAAATTCTTGCCTGCTTTGCCCACAGAATTCCATCTGTTTTCTCTTCTTCCCTTCCTCCTTTTCTTTCACGTGTGTGCTCTGCTGAGAACAGCCAGGCTCCCTCAACATTATTCCCTGTCATCAGGGATCTGAGGACGCTGATGACACTCCCCTTTCCAGCCTTGTCTCCTGGCAGTCCCTGGTCCCTCTTTCCCCTAGGAAAGATTCTCCTGCCCTTTCAGTATCTTGGTCGCCCTGATCTGGTCTTGTTTCACTAAACCTTTGTGGTTCTTTCCCTGGACGACCCAGAACTGCCCACACCACTCCACATGGGACCACACCAGTGTTCTAAAGAGAGAAAAGGCCACTTATCCTGACTCTATGGCAAGAATTGCCTGAAATATATCTTGGATACTGGTGATGCCTTTTCTAGGAAAGAAAGGATTGAGATTTTGTGGTCTCTTTTTTGTAATCCCACAGGGACTACTGGGCTCAGTAAATGGGCTCAGCAAAGCCCATTTCCAGCCTCTCAGCCCCCAGCATGACCTGGGGTCCACTGCCATTCCTGCTCAGATGCAGAACTTCGTGTTTCCTTTGCTTGAACTTCAGGAGACTCCTTTAACCCCCAGTCCCCAGCTGCCTCTGACTGGTGGCAAAACTAAGTGGTGCCTCAGCCACTCTATCACCTGCCAACTTGCTGAGGGCACAACAGTCCCACTGCCCATGTCACTGCTGAGGATGTTGAACAGGATTGGCCTACTGGATACAACTCTTGACCTATTTCCCTTTAGATTTGCCTCGATTTCAATTTTGGGCCACTGATCCCCAGCCTTTGGGCCACAGCCACTCTCAGGCCACTCACTGGACTCTCAAGGAACCCAGACTTGCTCAGATGCTCTGGGAGGGTAGAATAGGAAAGAGCCTCAGAGGCTTCACAAAAGGGTTGTGCCCAACAGCAACCACAGCTCTTTCCTCATGCTCAGGCTGAGGCACTGGCACAGAGCAGACACACAGCTCAAATGCCATTTCCTCAAGGGAAATCCTCCTAGAGAAGTGGCTACATCCATCAGCGCTTGCCATAACTCAAGACCCCAAAGGTCTGGCTCACCTCTCCTCTGCTGCCACTCTCCATTGGCCTCTGGTCCCTTGCACAGGTGCCACCAACACACATGGAATCAGTTCAGCTGGGAAAGCTTCTTGACACTGAGTACAACTGTTAATGCAGGACCACGAAATCCACCACTGAACGGTCACATCTTAAAAACATTTCTGTTGCAAAAGGTCTAAATTGAAAATACCATTCCCTCAGCACTACCAAGGCCACCACTAACTCATGTCCCCAAGTGACATATCTATAGGGATATTAAATCACTGCCAGGATGATGACTCCACCACTACCCTGTGCAGAATGTGACAGGAATGACAACTCTCTCCATAGAGGAAGGGTCCTTAATATCCAACCTAAACCTCTCCTGAAGACAATTAGACTCTGGATTCCTGCTCTCCTCTGGTGCAGTGAAAGGGAAACAGATTTCACACCCAGTTTATTAGGAGTCCATTTAGAAAACAGAAATCTGAAATTGTGATGCAAGAAAAAAATTTATTGAGACAAAACAGTGAAAAAGCAAGAGCAGGCAGTGGAAGGGAATAGGGCTGAGGTGCAATCAGGGTGACCCTCAGGTGAGATCCTTTGCTTGCAGTAGGTTTGGCCAGAGCACCAAGGCCTTCCTGCCCCAGAGTGAGAGCAGCTCAGCAGAGATGCTCAAAGGTCCTTGGGAGAAGGGGTTTGAAGCAGTGGGAGGTTGACAGACGTGAAGGGGAGAGGAGAAGCAGGGAGCTGGGAGGAGAAGAAGGACGCAGATGGGCCATGTTTGCAGACAATCTGGGCTGCACCCTTAGCTACTGCCTCGCTTTGTGCCCTGAGAGCAGGAGCTGGAAGTACTGAGCCCGTTTGAGAGCCTTGGCCCGTTTGAGGTATCCTCAATGCCTGGGGTGTGTTCCAGGGAGTGGGTGGTTGGTGTCAGGAGTAGTGCTGACGGTCCTTAGCAGTTGTAACTGCCCCTTCTGCCGTAGCAGCCCAGGCCTCCAAACCCATAGCCAAATCCACGGCCATAGCCAAATCCACCAAAGCCACCAAAGCCACCAAATCCACCAGAGATGGGCTGGCCCTGCACACTGAGTTCAGTGCCCACGGCAGCCGAGGAGGTGGATCCAACAGCGGTGCTCTGGGGGAAGGAGGTCATGATGGGTCCTGGCAGGGTGACCAGCACAGGGGAAGGGTTGATGATGACGCGGGAGTCCTGGCATTGCAGGGCACAGGGCTCGTTGCAGCTGTTGGCCAGCGGGGTGGGTCCGCAGGGTCGGCAGATGTCGTAGCAGGCCATGGTTGTGGTGTGGAGTGTCCCTGGAAGAGAGGGGGATGAGGCAGGGCAGAGTTTTGGGGCTGTGAGAGATGGTGATGGAGGAGGGTGAGGGAGTGTGGAGGCTGTTGTGGGGCTGTGGGGAGGCATGAGGGCTGCGGAGGCTGGGTCTGAGCATGCTGGAAGAGAGGGGGCAGGGGTTTGAGGCTCACCTTGTTGTCAGCAGGAGCAGGAGAAGGCGTGAGAAGTGTATGAGGGAGAGCAGCACTGGGCCAGCTTTTATGCTGGTCCTGGATGGGTGGGACAGCCTTGTCCTATGGCCTTGGGGCATTTTGCAGTCAGCAGCTCTTTGGCTGGCCCAGCCTTGTGAGTCACTGTGTGGGGAGTGTTTTCTTTCCTGTAACTCTGCAATTCCATGTCCTTTTCTTGAGGCCATGTTCATCTGACCTTGGTAGAACCTCCTGAGTGGGAGAATTGGTGGCCAATGTCTTGCTGGTGGTGTTATGTGTTTGGATACATAAAAGATTCAACTAGAGATTTGGAGAACTGGAAAGTCAACACGGAGATCATGCTGTGGAATATTAAACACATGTCCCATTTGCATTCTTCCCTCCTGCCTGAACAAAATTCCAGGTCCCTAGTTTCTCTTTTTAAGGATGTTCCAGTTCCATCATTGTTATGGTCTCCTTGAGTTGCTCTTGGTCAACCATGTCCATGTCCTTGTTCCACTGTGGAGTCCCACAAGTGGTGGGCGAAAGGATCAACACTGCCCTCAACCCACTTTTCCTAATCCTGTCCTGGTAACTGCTGGAATTTTTTGCAGCAAAGGGTACATGGCCAAACGGTGGATTAATCAATGGATGAGGAATTGTTCTCCTCATGTTATGTTCTACTTATCCTTCAACACTTTTCTTTTCTATCCCTCGGCCTGAGCCCAGCACTGTGACCCCACTGTGTGACCTTTCTGAGCCCACATGAGACAAGTGCTAGGGATGAACCAACACAAGACTTAGGGCAGCATGGGAAGCCTCCCTATATTGCAGGGATTGCTTTCCCATCTGCAACGGGAAAGGTCTGGTATATAAAAACACCTGGAGAGACAGCAACATGGTGGGGATGGAAACAGTGTGATCAAAGGAGCAGATCCTCGCAAGCAGCACTCCTACCCAGACCAGCCTGAGAGAGATATGGTGGTTTGGGGCTCATCTTCACAATGCACCGACAAACCACAGAACATGAGTGCCCTGGGATGATTTCACTGATGACACCCAACCTCTCCAAAGCTTTGGTCATGCCTTCAGTTTGCCCTGACAAGGCCATCAACACCTTCCTTTAACCTCTAATACTTGCATTTAAATATTGCCATCAAAGTCAGGTGTACTAGACCTTCAAGAAAATGACTTGGAATCACAGAATTCCACAAAGGAATGCCAGCACCATGGCATAGGAGGGAGGAAGAGCTCACTGATCATCTGTTAGTAACAATTAGCTTTTGCTAACATGAACAAAATATTAAGACTTAGAGGTTATAAATTATGAAACCCCGTGGCTTGAATACGGAATAATTGAATGCTTGAATTGACGTCACAGACCAGGCTGGGCAAACATGGGCTTGTTGTGTGTTTGTAAGATTCATGAATGAGGTCAAGGAATATGCTTTAAATGACAGCCTAGGTTGTTAAGGAGATTGCAGAAATCTAAATGGACCTGAAAAATAGAACAAGTTCAGCCTGAACAGCCTCCGCTTTGCCAGATGCTCTCCTTGATCCCATTAAAGACACAAGGCCAAAACATCTCTTTCATCTAGCAGAAAGCGTCCCAGGAACTGAGACCTTTACAAGTTATTGTAGAGTGACCTCCCCAGGACATTAACAGCTCCCTCAGCATTCCTGGGTGCAACAAAATGATTGATAGACACCCAGCGGCAAAGAAGAGGAGCCCAAGTGATCAGAAGGAACCCACAAACCACAGCACATGAGTGCCATAAAATGACCTCACAGATGACCTTGCAAATCTCCAAGGCTCTGGATGTTTATTCATTCCTCTCTGACACACATTGAACAATCACATCCTCCCAAATACCAATGCTCACTCTAAAGTTGCCGCCAAGGTCAGATGGACACAGCATCAAGAGCAGGACATGGAACTGCAGAATTGTACAAATAAAAACACTCCCCACCTCATGACTCACCAGGCTGGGACAGGCATGACCTGCTGCCTTGAAAATGCCTCAGGGCTATGGGACAAGGCTGTCCCACCCATCCAGGACCAGCATAAAAGCCAGCCCAGAGCCTCTCTCCTTCACACACTTCTCCTCACACCTTCTCCTCCTGCTCCTGCTGACAACAAGGTGAGCCTCAAACCCCTGACCCTCCCGCTCCTGCACCCTTCTATTCGAGCACACTCAGACCCAGTCTCAGCAGCCCTCATGCCTCCCCACAGCCTCATAGCAGCCTCCACACTCCCTCACCCTCCTCCATCACTGCCTCTTGTATCCCTCACACCCCTGCCCTGCCTCAACCCCCTCTCTTCCAGGGACCCTCCACACCACACCCATGGCCTGCTACGACATCTGCCGACCCTGCGGACCCACCCCGCTGGCCAACAGCTGCAACGAGCCCTGTGCCCTGCAATGCCAGGACTCCCGCGTCATCATCAACCCTTCCCCTGTGCTGGTCACCCTGCCAGGACCCATCATGACCTCCTTCCCCCAGAGCACCGCTGTTGGATCCACCTCCTCGGCTGCCGTGGGCACTGAACTCAGTGTGCAGGGCCAGCCCATCTCTGGTGGATTTGGTGGCTTTGGTGGCTTTGGTGGATTTGGCTATGGCCGTGGATTTGGCTATGGGTTTGGAGGCCTGGGCTGCTACGGCAGAAGGGGCGGCTACATCTGCTAAGGACCCTCAGCACCACCCCGACACTACGAGCTCGGGGGTCTGGCAACAGCTCCTGCAAGCAAAGCACTTCAGCTGATGATCATCCTACTCACACAGATTATTTCCACTTCTATATCCTTGCTAATCATTCTTTTACATTAATAAACTTTTCCTGTATCAGTCCTGAAATGTCTCCTTATTGTGTTATATTCCAATGGTCTCGCATCCTCACCCAGTGTATTCTAGAACTGAACAAGCCACTCAAGTACGTGGAACAGGGCAGCAATGCTGTTACTTACATACATCTCACAACAAATAATATCGAAGTCTGTCACAGGAAGCACAGGGACCTCTTGCAGAACATCTCAAACACTCTGCAACTGATACACCAAAGCCTTTTGAAACAATAATTCTCTTCTTTGCACAAAAATGGAAAAGTCCCTCCATACCAGTGCTCACTACATAAACTCTCTTCCTGACCTGGACTTTTGAAGCCTTCCAGCAAAGACAGAAACAACATCAATCACTTGGGCAGGAGATCTGCAGTGCAATTGCTTCAGCTACCCTGCTGAAACAAGACCAACAGGAGAACACTTCCAGAACCATGGACAGTTCCGATTTGGCTCTCCCAGGATCGAGACTCCACCACCTCTTCCACTCCGTGGCTCCCCC
>VXBI01014672.1:70795-93026 GCA_013397375.1 Toxostoma redivivum | reverse complement strand
CCCACCCAATGAAAGATTCTTGTCTTCTTTGCCCATGGAATTCTGTCTCTTTTACTTGTGCCTTTGCTCTCTTGCCCTGCACGTGTGCACTGCTGAGAACAGCCAGGTTCCTTTGTCTTCATTCCCTATCAGGGATTTGCACACACTGATGACACCCCCCTGCCCATCCTTGTCCCCTGGGTGTTCCAGGTTTCTCAGCCCGTTTAGAACACTGCTGACTCTGAAGTGGTTTAGATTAATTAAATGGACGTAATTTTCATTACAAGGGATGTCACCTCCTGCCTACCTCATCAGAACACTTTTACCACTTCTTCTCTGGACACTTGGGGTCCCTTTTCCCACACAGAGATACCTCCTGGTCCATTTCTTCTAAACCACAAAGGCTTTTTCAGAGAAGAAAAAAATTGCTCCAAGTGACTCAGAGACATTACTTCATACCTGGGATGACTCCTCCCAACAAACAGCACTTGGCATCTGCCCTTGCCGAGCTCCAGCAGATGTCCAGGTTTTCAGTGCTGGCCAAAAGGATCCAACTCCTGGGCTACAGCACTGAGGACTTGCTGCAATCTGGACCTTGGGACACTGACCACAAGCCTCTGGGCCCAGTTCTTCAGACCCTTCTCAGACCACCATGCTGGGCACTGACACAATCTGGATGTGCCTGGGTGATTGTGAAGGATTATGCAATGCTCTCCTCCAACAACCCAGGGCAACCCTCAAATCCTCTTTCTGACAACCAGACATTGCCCTGAGAAGTGACCTTAGCACAAGAAATTACCCAAAATACCCTGGATATCAAAATTGTAAAAGCAAGACGGTCACCAAGACACACACAAAGCACAACCAATGGGAAAAAGATTGTCCAATGTCAGCCATTGCCAGATGGGAGGAAAGCATGGAGGGAGAGAATGTGATTGAAGGTACAACATCTTCTACTTGGCACAGCTGCAAAATGCAGACCAGCCTGCCAGAAAGTGGGGGCAACTCTTCCAACTCTTCCCCACACACCCACAAACAACAGCATGGAAGTACAATGGGGTGACCTCAGTGATTACCTCCTACTTCTCCAAAGTTTTGGTCATGTCTTCAGCCCACCCTGACAGGAGCCATAAATACCAAAATGTATCCTCTAAAACTTAAAAACCACCACCAAGGTCAGATGACCCCAAGAGCAGGATGTGACACTGCAGATGAGGAGGAAGGCAAGGAATCCCCAACTCATGACTTCCTATGTTGGGCCATTCATGAGAAGGAAAACAAGAACCTCCTCAAGTAGACTTGGAGATGAGCCTGGGAGGGGCTGGAGCCAAAAGTGAACACAGGGACCATGAGGGGCTTATGTCAGAGGCAGGCAAAGACCTGCACTACTGTATCCAGGCCTGGTTTCAAGAAAGTGAAGGGTTTGTGTGGTGCAATGGAAGATCAAAGTGTGCTGGAGGCAGTAGAACTGGAGCCATATTTCCTAAGACAGGCCTTGGTGCATTTTTTCACCCAATCCAACTGCCTGTACAAACTTGCCTTAGCACTGACTGTAACTGGAAGAATCCTGGGAGAAGAAAGAAAGAGCTACATGAGGTTGTGTTGCAAAAAAAAATTTATTGAAGAACAGTGAAAACTCAGGAGCAGCCAGTGGAAGGGAGCTGAGGTGGGTTGTGAGCAGGGTGACCATCAGCTGAGTAGCTTTGCTTGAAGGTTTTGCCAGAGCACCAAGGCCTTCCTGCCCCACAGTGGGAGCAGCCCAGCAGAGGTGCCCAATGGTCTCTGGCCTGGGAGAAGGGGTTTGCAGGAGAGGGGACTGGACAGAGAAGAACGGGAGACACAGAACAAGGAGGAGGAGAAGAGGAGAAGGCAGATGGGCCATGTTTGCAGGCAGCCTGGGCTGGACCCTTGACTACTGCCNTCCCTGGAAGAGAGGGGAGTGAGGCTGGGCAGGGGTGTGGGGGTGTGAGGGGCGGTGATGGAGGAGGGTGAGGGAGTGTGGAGGCTGTTGTGGGGCTTTGGGGAGGTGTGAGGGCTGCTGAGGCTGGGTCTGAGTGTGCTGGAAGAGAGGGGTCAGGGGTGCAGGAGCAGGAGGGTCAGGGGTTTGAGACTCACCTTGTTGTCAGCAGGAGCAGGAGGAGAAGGTGTCAGGAGAAGTGCGTGAGGGAGAGAGAGTCTGGGCCGGCTTTTATGCTGGTCCCGGATGGGCGGGACAACCTTGTCCCATGGCCTTGGGGCATTTTGGAAGCAGCAGCTCTTGCCTAGCCCAGCTTGGAATGAGGTTATGAGGTGGGGGTGTGTTTTCCTTTGTGATGCAATTCTACAGTTCTATGTCCTGCTCTTGATGGTGTGTTCATCTGATCTTGGCATCAATTTTCATGGGAGTTGGTGTTTGGGACAATTTCATTGTCAGATGTATGTCAGGGAGGAATGAATAAATAACCAGAGCCCTGGAGATTTGCAATGTCATCAGTGAGGTCATTCTGTGGCACTCATGTGCTGTGGTTTGTGGGTGCCTTGTGAAGACTGGACTCCTTTTCTCTGCTGCTGGATGTCCATCAGTCATTGTGTTTCTCCCAGGAATGCTGAGGGAGCTGCTGACGTCCTGGGGAGGTCATGCTGCAATAACAGCTTGGAAAGATTCCAGTGCCTGGGAGCTCTTCTTGGTGCATGAAAGGGATGTCTTGGCCTTGTGTCTTGAATGGGACCACAAGATCTGGTGAACGAGAGGCTGTTCAAGCTGAACCTGTTCCATTTTTATGGTCTACCTGGATTTCTCAAATTTTAATTTCAACATACTCTGACATGTAAAGTGTATTCCTTAACCTCATTCAGAAATCCAATAACAAACAACAAATGAGGCCCGATCCCTTTGTTCCCTGGCTGGTCTGTGGCGCCAATTCCCTTATTCTGCATACAGGCCATCAGGTTTCATAATGGTTTATATCCTGTAAATTGTAATATTGCTTTCCTGTGAGCAAAACCCAGTAACTGCTACCTGATGGGCAGCGTGCTCTCCTTTCCCTCTCTGTCATGATGTGGGTGTGCCTTTATGGAATTCCACGATTCCATGTCCTTCTCTTGAGGCCCTGTCCTTCTGACCTTGAGGGCAGTTTTTAGGTGTGAGTTATTGCTATTTGAGGGTGAGTGGCATTTGGGAGGGTTTGCTCTGAAGGCGAGTGTCAGGGAGGGCAGAATAAACAACCAAAATTTTGGGGAGGTGTGGCTGTCATCTGCAAGGTCACCCTGTGGAACTGGTGTGCTGTGGTTTGTGGGTGTGTTGAGAAGAGGGGCTCCATTCCCTCCCAGCCCTGTCAGGCTGCTCTGGGATTTGCAAGCATGTAGAGCTGTTGCCCCTTCCCTCACATTCCATTGCTCCCCACCTTGATCCCACCTGGCTAAGCCTGACACTAGACCTGACCTTTCCTGTTGACTGTGCTCTGTAGGTGTCTTGGTGCCCCTCTTGCCTTTAAAGTTTTGATATCTGGGGACTCTGGGGTTTTTACTGGGGCTGAGTGCAAAGGGTTGAGGTCACCTTTGATTGTCAGGAAGATTTGCCCAGAGTTGTTGCAGGAGAGCACTTCATGATCCTTGACAACCCAGGCAAGTCCAGGTTGTGTCAGTGCCCAGCATGGTGGCCTGAGAAAGATCTGAAGAACTGGGCCCAGAGGTTTGTGGTCAGTGTCCCAAAATCCTGATGGCAGCAAATCCCTTGTGCTGTAGCCCAGGAGTTGGATCCTTTTGGCCAACACTGAGTGGTCCTGGACATCTGCTGGAGCTCAGCAAGGGCAGGTACTAAGTGCTGTTTGTTGGGAGGAATGAGTAAGTCATCCCAGGTAGAAAGCAATATATGGTTATCAGTTAGAACAACAGTTTTCTTTCCCAAAACGCCTTTGTGGTTGTGGATGAGAAGAAATGGAGCAGGAGGTGTCCCTGTACCCCTGTGGGAAAAGGGACCCCAAAGTTCCAGGGTAAGATGTGGAAAAGTGCTGGGATGAGGTAGTGGGAGGTGACTGTTGGTGTTTGCACAACACTGGTGAGGTTCCACCTGAGGTGTTGTGGACAATTCTGGGCTCCCCAGAGAGACCAGCTCAGGACCACCCAGATAGAAATGGGCCTGAGAAATGATTCCTAGATGAGAAACTGAGAGAGTCAGGACTCACAGGGTACAAGGATGGACAGGGGGGTGTCATCAGTGTGTGCAAATCCCTGATGGGGAATGAAGACAAAGGAGCCTGGCTGTTCTCAGCAGTGCACACGTGCAGGGCAAGAGAGCAAAGGCACAAGTAAAAGAGACGGAATTCCATGGGCAAAGAAGACAATCTTTCATTGTGAGAGGGCCACAGAGTGGAAGAGGTGGTGGAGTCTCGATCCTGGGAGATCCAAATCGGAACTGTCCAAGGTACTGGAAATCCTGCCCCTGCTGGTCTTGCTTCAGCAGGGTAGCTGAAGCAATTGCACTGCAGATCTCCTGCCCAAGTGATTGATGTTGTTTCTGTCTTTGCTGGAAGGCTTCAAAAGTCCTGGTCAGGAAGAGAGTTTATCAAGCGTGCAGTGGTATGGAGTGACTTTTCCATTTTTTCTGCAAAGAGAACTGCTGTGTCAAAACCTTTGGTGTAGCAGTTTGCAGAGTGTTTGAGATGTTCTGCAAGATGTCCCTTCCTGTGCTTCCTGTGACAGACTTCGTTATTAGTTGTTTTGAGATGTATGTAAGGAAAAGTGTTGCAGCCCTCTTCCAAGAACTCTTAACAGTCTGTAGAGCTCTAGAATATGGTGGGTGAGAATGCAAGACCATTGGAATAAAAAAGATAAGGAGGTGTCCAGGTTTGATGCAAAAAAGCTTTATTGATGTGAAAGAATTAAATGACAGGAGAGAGAAGTGGAAACAATTCGTACTGAGGTGCAAGTAAGATGACCATCAGCCAAGGCGCTTTGCTTGAAGGAGCTGTTGCCAGAGCCCTGAGCTGGTGGTTGGTGTCAGGAGATCGGCTGAGGTTCCTTAGCAGTTGTAGCTGCCCCTTCTGCCATAGCAGCCCAGGCCTCCCAGTCCATAGCCACTGCCCAGCCCATAGCCAAATCCACGGCCATAGCCAAAGCCACCAAAGCCACCAAAGCCACCAAAGCCACCAGAGATGGGCTGGCCCTGCACACTGAGTTCAGTGCCCACGGCAGCCGAGGAGGTGGATCCAACAGCGGTGCTCTGGGGGAAGGAGGTCATGATGGGTCCTGGCAGGGTGACCAGCACAGGGGAAGGGTTGATGATGACGCGGGAGTCCTGGCATTGCAGGGCACAGGGCTCGTTGCAGCTGTTGGCCAGCGGGGTGGGTCCGCAGGGTCGGCAGATGTCGTAGCAGGCCATGGTTGTGGTGTGGAGTGTCCCTGGAAGAGAGGGGAGTGAGGCAGGACAGGGCAGTGGGGAGGCTGTGAGGGGTGATGGGTGAGGGATTGTGGAAGCTGTTGGAGGGCTGTGGGGAGATGTGAGGGCTGCTGAGGCTGGGGCTGAGCATGCTGGAAGAGAGGGGTCAGGGGTGCAGGAGCAGAAGGGTCAGGGGCTTGAAGCTCACCTTGTTGTCAGCAGGAGGAGAAGGTGTGAAGAGAAGTGTGTGAGGGAGAGAGGCTCTGGGCCGGCTTTTATGCCGATTCTGGAGAGGCTGGACAGACTTGGTCCATGACCTTGGGGCATTTTTTAGGCAGCAGCATCTCTTGCCTGGCCCAGCCTGGTATGAGGTTCATGACGTGGGGAGTGCTTTCATTCATGTAGTTCTGCAATTCCATGTCATGCACTTGAGGCTGGTTTCATCTGACTTTGGCAGCAGCTTTCATGAGCTGGTATTTGGAGGGTTTGATTGTTCAGTGTATTTCAGGGAGGGCAGAATAAACAAACCAGAGCCCAGGAAAGGTGCAATGTCATCAGTGATAACATTTTTTGTGGCACTCATGTGCTGTGGTTTGTGAGTGCCTTTTGAAGACTGGAACTCTGTTCATTGCCACTGGATGTCCAATAGTCATTTTTTGTCACCCAAGAATGCTGAGGGAGCTGCTGATGTCCTGGGGAGTTCACTTTGCAATAGCTTTTAAAGGTCTCAGTGCTTGGATGAAAGAGAGCTCATGGCCTTGTGTCTTGAAAGGGATCAAAAGAGGGGATCTGGAAAATGAGAGTCTTTTCAGGCTGTATTTGCTCCAGTGTTCTGGTTTGTTTGGATTTCTCAAATTCACACCATAGCATTAACTATAATTTAAATTGTATTTCTACACCTCCTTCAGAAATCTAATAACGAAGAACAAACCTCATCCTATCTGTTTTGTGCTGCAGCTGGTCTTTGATGTGAATTTTCGCATTCTGCATTCAAGCCATCAGGTTTCATAACTTTTGTCCTATAATCTTGTGTTTATATTAGCAAAAACCAGTAATTACTGGAGAACAGTCAGCGAGTTCCTCTCCTCTGTCATGATGGGGGCAAGTATTTTTGGAGTTTTGCTAACAACATCCTTGTATTGAGACTGTGTCTATTTGACTTTGGCATATTGTCAACAGGCCACAGAATGACTTCAGTGATGACTCCCCAGTTCTCCAAAGCATTGGTAGATTCATCTACATGTCCAGACATGTGCTATCACCAACAAGATAATGGTCACTATTTCTATCCACTAAGAGGTGCCACCAAGGTCAAACGAAAACAGCCTCAAGTGAAGGACATAGAGTTGAAGAGTTGCAGAAAAGAAAACACTCCCCACCTCATGATTCACCAGGCTGGGACAGGCAGAAGCTGCTGCTTCCAAAATGCCCCAAGGCCATGGGACAAGGCTACCCCGCCCCTCCAGGATCAGCATAAAAGCTGGCGCAGAGCCTCTCTCCCTCACACACTTCTCCTCATACCTTCTCCTCCATCACCGACAACAAGGTGAGTCTCAAACCCCTGACCCTCCTGCCCCTGCAACCCTGGCCCCTCTTCTTCCAGCATGCTCAACCCCGGCCTCAGCAGCCCTCACACCTCCCCACAGCCCCACAACAGCCTCCACACTGCCTCACCCTCCTCCATCACCGCCCCTCCACACCCCTGCTCTGCCTCATCCCCTTCTCTTCCAAGGACCCTCCACACCACACCCATGGCCTGCAACAACATCTGCCGACCCTGCGGACCCACCCCGCTGGCCAACAGCTGCAACGAGCCCTGTGCCCTGCAATGCCAGGACTCCCGCGTTGTTATCCAGCCTTCCCCTGTGCTGGTCACCCTGCCAGGACCCATCATGACCTCCTTCCCCCAGAGCACTGCTGTTGGATCCACCTCCTCGGCTGCCGTGGGCACTGAACTCAGTGTGCAGGGACAGCCCATCTCTGGTGGATTTGGTGGCTTTGGTGGCTTTGGTGGCTTTGGCTATGGCCGTGGATTTGGCTACGGGCTGGGAGGCCTGGGCTGCTATGGCAGAAGGGGTGGCTACAACTGCTAAGGACCCTCAGCACCACTTCTGACAGCAACCACCCACTCCCTGGAACACACCCCAAGCACTGAGTACACCTCAGATGTGCTTAGTGCTTTCAGCTCCTGCTCTCCGGACACCAAGCAACACAGTAGACAAGGGGCCAGACCGGGCTGCCTGCAAACATGGCCCATCTGCCTCCTCCTCTTCTCCCATTCTGTGCTCTGCATCACCTATTTGGCTCTGTCCAGCTCTCTCTGCTGCAAACCCCTTCTCCCAAGTCAGAGACCATTGGGTACATCTGATGGGCTACTCTCAGTTCAGGGCAGGACGTCCTTGGTGCTCCGGCCAAACCATCTGCAACCAAAGGACCTCAGCTGATGGTCATCCTACTTGCACCTCAGACAAGCTCCCTTGCACTGGCTGCCCCTGGCCTCTCACTGTTCTTTTTGTCTCAATAAAATTGTCTTGCCTTGCAACCTGAGACGTCTCCTTCAACTTCTTTCTGACAAAGGTCTGCCAACTATACTTGGTGCAAATCCATGTGTCCACAATCCATTTGTGGTGGATGCAAATTGCACCAACATCTCTCTTGGAATTGGTTCTGCAGTTTCACTACCCACTAGGACACACTGGGAAATTCTGTGCACATCACAAAGAACTTCAGTTGCTTAATCACAGGCCTGGGTACACTAATGCAAGTCTATCCTTAATTCTGGCACAAGCCCCTCATGGATGGTGCATTCATTTTGGCTGAACATCAGTTGCTCCAGACCCTCATCATATTCCATTTTCAGATCTGTTCAAATTGCTTCATGTCTCTCTTATTTTAAAGTCCCAGGGTTGAACACACAACTCCAGTCTGCCCTGACCAGAGCCAAGGGGCAGAATCTGCCACCCCCCTCACCTTCTGCCCATGCCGTGGGCATGAGCCCAGGACATGGGGAATTTCTGGTCAGCTCATTAACGTGGCGGGGCATGTCCAGTTCTTCATCCACCAACACCCCAAATCTCCTCTGGGCTGCTCTCAATCCACTCATCGTCCAGTACACAGCCATGTTTCGTATTGCTCCAAACCAGACGCAAGACCTTGCATTTGGCCATGTTCAGCTTCATGAAACTGACAATATCCCACATCCCCAACCTGTTCCAGCCCCTCTGGATGCCATCCCTTCTCTCCAGACAATCAACCACACTACTCAGCTTGGAATGCTCCCTGCTTTTGCTGATCATCCCACTAAATCCCAGCACCCAGATTTTTGACAATTATGCAAAATTATAATGAATCTCCAGTGGTCATCACTCATCCCCATTCTTCACACAGGGACATGGAGCCACTGACCACAACTCTTCGAGCGAGACCATGCTGCCCGTTCCTTCCCCTCCAAACAGTCCAACCAACATCCACATCTCTCCAGCTTAGGGAAAAGGATGTTGTCTGGCACAGGAACAAGAGACTTGCACAAGTCCAGGTACAGGTTACTTGCATCTCTTCCCTCATCCACCAGTGTTGGAATGAATACCAACCCACTAAAGCTGCTGCCAAGGTAAGATGGGCATGGCTTCAAGAGCAGAACATGGAATTGAAAAGCTTTGGGAAGCAAAACATTCCCAATCTCATGACTCACCAGGCTGAGCCAGGCAAGAGCAGCTAGCCTGAAAAATGCCCCAATGTTATGGGCAATGGCAGTCCCTCACCTTCAACCCCCAATCATCCTCAAGGCCACACTCTTGATCCTCTCCAGCAGTCTTGTCTTCATTATTCCCAGTAAATCAAAGATAAACAGAGCTCTCCAATAGTGCCAGAGCAGAGCAGAGGGGCAGAAACTCAACTGGATTGGAGCAATTTCAAACATGCGGGATACAGGATGGGTGATGAGGGGATTGAGTCCGAGCAGGAGCACTTGGAGTGCTGGTGGATGAAGAATTGGACATGCCTGCTGTGTGAATGTGCTGAACAGAAACCCCCCTGTGCCCTGGGCTCATCCCCACAGTGTGGGCAGCAGGTGAGATGGGGGGAATCTTGCTCCTCTGCTCTACTCTGGTGAGACTGGAGATGTGTGTTCAGCTCTGGGAACGGAAAACAAGAAAGACATGGACCTGCTCAACCAGAGCTGGAGATAGCCCTGGAAGACCATGATGGGCAGAAACAACTGGCATCCAGAAAAATTAAACACACCACCCATGAGGGGCTTTCGCCGGAGGCAAGGATACACCTGCATTAGCGTGTCCAGATCTGTGTTTCAACAGCTGAAGGCTTCATGTGATAGTGCACTGGAAGAGCAAAGTGTGGCAGTGAGTAACAGAACTGCAGAAATAATACATAAAAGTGGTCTTAGTACGCTTTTTCACCCATCCCAGTGGCCTCTACAACCCTGGCTTAATGGTGAGTGAGACACGAAAAAACCTGGGAGAATAAAGAAGGAGTCGTCTGAGGTTTTGATGCAAGAAAACTTTATTAAGGTAGAAGAGCGAAAACTCAGGAGCAGCCAGTACAAGGGAGCAGGTCTGAGGTGCAGGTAGGGCGACTATCAGCCAAATTCCCTTCCTTTAAGGAGGTTTGGCCAGAGCATCAAGGCCTTCCTGCCCTGCACTGGGAGCAGCTCAGCAGAGGTGCCTGATGGTATCTGGCCCGCAAGAAGGAGTTTGTCCAGAGGGGATTGGACAAAACCAAAGGGGTGATGCAGAGCACAGAGTGGGAGAAGAGGAAGGGGCAGATGGGATACGTTGGCAGGGCTGGACCCTTGGCTACTGCCTTGTTTGGTGTCCTGAAAGCAGAAGCTGGAAGTGCTGAGCCTATTTGAGAGTCTTGACCCAGAGAGGCATCCTCAATGCCTGGGGTGTGTTGCAGGGAGTGGATGGTTGGTGTCAGGAGTGGTGCTGAGAGTCCTTAGCAGTTGTAGCCGCCCCTTCTGCCATAGCAGCCCAGGCCTCCCAGCCCATAGCCACTGCCCAGCCCATAGCCAAATCCACGGCCATAGCCAAAACCACCAAATCCACCAGAGATGGGCTGTCCCTGCACACTGAGTTCAGTGCCCACGGCAGCCGAGGAGGTGGATCCAACAGCAGTGCTCTGGGGGAAGGAGGTCATGATGGGTCCTGGCAGGGTGACCAGCACAGGGGAAGGGTTGATGATGACGCGGGAGTCCTGGCATTGCAGGGCACAGGGCTCGTTGCAGCTGTTGGCCAGCGGGGTGGGTCCGCAGGGTCGGCAGATGTCGTAGCAGGCCATGGGTGTGGTGTGGAGGGTCCCTGGAAGAGAGGGGGATGAGGCAGGGCAGGGGTGTGGGGGTGTGAGGGGTGGTGATGAAGGAGGGTGAGGGAGTGTGGAGGCTGTTGTGGGGCTGTGGGGAGATATGAGGGCTGCTGAGGCTGGGGCTGAGTGTGCTGGAAGAGAGACATCAGGGGTGCAGGGGCAGGAGGGTCAGGGGTTTGAGGCTCACCTTGCTGTCAGCAGGAGGAGAAGGTGTCAGGAGAAGTGTGTGAGGGAGAGAGGCTCTGCGCCAGCTTTTATGCTGGTTCTGGAGGGGCGGGACAGCCTTGTCCCATGGCCTTGGGACATTTTTAGGCAGGAGCATTTGCATGGCCCAGCCTGGTGAGTCATGAGGTGGGGAGTGCTTTCCTTCCTGAAGTTCTGCAATTCCAGGTCCAGCTCTTGAGGCTGTGTCCATCTGACCTTGGCGGCAACTTTCATGAGTTGGTATTTGGGAGGATTTGATTGCTCAGTGTTTGTCAGGGAGAGTTGAATAAGCAACTAGAGCCCTGGAAATTTGCAATCTCATCAGTGAGATCGTTTTGTGGTACTTGTGTGCTGTGGTTTGTGGGTGCCTTTGGAAGACTGGGACTCTGTTCTGTGCCACTGGATGTCCACCAGTCAATTGTGCTGCACCCAGGAGTGCTGAGGGAGCTGTTGATGTCCTGGGGAGGTCACTCTGTAATAACTTGGTGAGATCCTGGTGCCTAGCAGCTCTTCGTGATGGATGAAAGAGAGCTCATGGCCTTGTATCTTTAATGGGATCAATGGAGAGGTTCTGGGAAACATGAACCTGGTCAGGCTGAACTTGCTATGGTCCATTTGGATTTCCTAAATTCACACAACAACCTAATCTGTCTTTTAAAATGTATTTCTTTACCTCACTCAGAAATCTAAGAAATAAACAGCAAATTGGGCACATCTCTTTGTTCTCAGGCTGGTCTGTGACGTCAATTTATTTATTCCACATTCAAGCTGTAAGGTTTCATAATTTATATCCTTTGAGTCTTAGGATTAAGTTCCTCTTAGCAAATAACCATTAATTACTAAAAGATGGTCAACAACCTTGTCTTTCCTTTTCTGCCAATATTCAGGCATTTCTTTGTAGAATTCTGTGATTCCACGTCCTTCTCTTGAGGCTGTGTCTGTCTCATCTTGGTGACAGCCTTTAAGTGTGCATTTTAGAGACCAGATTTGGATATTGTGGGTGCAGGATGAAGACTTGGCCGAAGCTTTGGAGAACTGAGGTGTCATTACTGAGGCCACCCTGTGGTGCTGGCTTGCTGTGGCTTGTGGCATGTTGTGAAGAGTTGCCCCGAGCCTCTCTCAGTCCTGACAAGCTGGTCTGGGTTTTGCAGCAGTTCCAAGTATCCAGTGTTGCCCCTTCCCCCCCATTCCCTCTCTCCAAGCAATTTTCTGAGGGTGTCTTGGTGTCCCTCTTGTCTCTAAGGATTTGATATTCAGGGTCTCTTGGATCTTTACTTGAGTGTTGAGGAGTGAGATAATTTCTCGAGGCAATGTCTGATTGTCAGAAAGACGATTTAGAAGTTGCTCAGGGTTTTTGGAGGCAAGTCTTGCACGATCCTCAACAACCCAGGCAAGTCCAATTGTCCACTGTGGTGACCTGAGAGGGATCTGAATGGCAGGGTCCAGAGGGTTGGGGACTGGGCGGTCCTAAAAACAGGGAGAAGGTGAGAGAGCTGGAAGTTCTTTCAGGCAGGAGACAAGAATGCAAATGGGACATATTCTCAACACACCAAGGAACGACCTCAGATGACACCTGAGTTCTCAGCTTTGCCTGAATGTTCTACGTGCCCTGACATGCGCCCTCAACAACCACACTCTGGTCTCTAAGTCTGGCAATTAAGAGGTGCCGCCAAGGTCAGATGGACATTGCCTCAAGGGAAGGACGTGAAACTGAAGAACTTTGGGAAGGAAAACACAACCCACCTCAGAACTCACCAGCCAAGAACTGCTGCCTAAAAATGCCCCAAGGCCATGGGACAAGGCTGTCCCGCCCCTCCAAGACCATCATAAAAGCTGGCCCAGAGCCTCTCACCCTCACACACTTCTCCTCACTTCTTCTCCTCTGGTGCCAACAACAAGGTGAGTCTCAAACCCCTGACCCTCCTGCTCCTGCACCCCGGAAGCCCCTCTCATCCACCACACTCAGACCCAGCCTCAGCAGCCCTCACACCTCCCCAAAGCCCCACAACAGCCTCCACACTCCCTCACCCTTCTATATCAGCACCCCTCACACCCCTATAGCCCCTGCCCTGCCTCAACCCCCTCACTTCCAGGGACTCTCCACACCACACCATGGCCTGCAACAACCTCTGCCAACCCTGCGGACCCACCCCTCTGGCCAACAGCTGCAACGAGCCCTGTGCCCTGCAATGCCAGGACTCCCGCGTCGTTATCCAGCCTTCCCCTGTGCTTGTGACCCTGCCAGGACCCATCATGACCTCCTTCCCCCAGAACACCGCTGTTGGATCCACCTCCTCGGCTGCCGTGGGCACTGAACTCAGTGTGCAGGGACAGCCCATCTCTGGTGGCTTTGGTGGCTTTGGTGGCTTTGGCTATGGCCGTGGATTTGGCTATGGGCTGGGCAGTGGCTATGGGCTGGGAGGCCTGGGCTGCTACGGCAGAAGGGGCGGCTACAATTGCTAAGGACCCTCAGCACGGCTCCTGAAACCACCAGCTCAGGGCTCTGGCAACAGCTCCTTCAAGAAAAGCACTGTGGCTGATGGTCACCCTGCTTGCACCTCACACTGGATCCCTTCTACTTCATTCTCTTGTCTCTGCCTTCTTTTGCCTCAATAAAGTTTTTCTTCATCAAAGCCTGAGATGTCTCCTATTCCTTTTTGAATTCCAGTGGTCTCACATCCTCACCCAGCACAGTGCCAGGGCTCAACAGGACATTGGTGGAAGGAAAAGGGGCACAACACTTTTAGGAAATATGTCACTCCCAGTAACAAACAAGACCTGCACAGGAGGCAGAGAAGGGGGGAGCTTTCCAAAATATTTTACAAGCCAAACATCTGTGGTATTGGATTTAAATAAAAGGAAAGAGATATAAAAGGAATAGTAAAGTATATGGATTTTTTTGGGGAAAAGAAGTTGATTTTATTGAATTGAGAGTTTATATTTAAAGTATGTTCCGATGTACGGAACAGAATTGTAGTTTATTGGTTTATAGGGATAAACATTTTTAGGATGTGTTTTACGGAAAAAACATCAGGTGTTTGTTTTTGTTGTAAATTTTTTTTAATTTGCTTTTTATTAATTTTAATTTGTTTTGATTATGTTTATCACTTTGGGAACTTTTTTTTTTTTATCACCTTGAGAACAGGGCAAAACTTAAACTTGTGAGAAACAATTTTTTAAGTTAATTCACTAGATGTCTCTCTGACTACAAACATCTGCTATACCAAAGGCTTTGACACATCAATGCTCTCCTGCTCATGGCTCTGGTAAAGTCTCTCTGTGTCAGCACACACTTGACAAACTCTTCCCAGCAGGACTCTCAAGCCTTCTGAACAAACAGTCATAAAATCTTCCACTTGGGCAGGAACTCTGCAGTGCAAGTGTTTCATTCCCTTCTGCTCAAGCAAGACCAGGAAGAGCAGAGTTTCCAGCACCTTGGACAGTTGTTGTTTTGATCTCCGAGCACAGTCTCCAGCACCTCCTCCCCTCTGTCACCAACCTCACACTGAAAAACTCTTGCTTTCTTTTCCCACAGAAATCCATCTGTTTTCCCCTGTGCCCAAGGCCTCTTGCCCTGCATGTGTGCACTGCTGAGAACAGCCAGGCTCCCCCACCTTCATCCTCTGCCATCAGAGATTTGCACACATTGATGACACTCCCCTGTCCATCCCTGTCCCCTGGGAGTCCCAGCTCTCTCAGCCTCTTCTCTAGGAAAGATTCCCCTTTAGAATATTGCTAGCCCTGAAATGGTCTTGATTCACTAAGTCGACTTCATTTTCACATTGGGGTGGCCAGGACTGCCTCACATGCGACCTCACCAGTGCTAAACAGACAGTAAGAGTCACGTCCCGCTGCTTGGTCATAACACTTTTCCAGATCCTGCCATGGACACTTGGTGTCCCTGTTTCCATGATGGCACAGGGACAGCTCCTGCTCCATTTCTTCTCAACCACAACCACAAAAGCTTTTTTTGGAGAAGAAAAAAATTGTTCCAACTGACACTTGGACATTTTATCCCATCTGGGATGACTCCTACCAACAAATAGACCTTGGCAGCCACCCTTGCTGAGCTCCAGCAGATGTCCAGGACCACTCAGATTTTCAGTGCTAGCCAAAAGGATCCAACTCCTGTTCTACAGCACTGGGGACTTGCTGCCATCTGGATGTTGGGACACTGACCACAGGCCTCTGGACCCAGCCCTTCAGACCCTTCTCAGGCCTCCACTCTGGGCACCAACACAACCTAGACTTGCCTGGGTTGTTGAGGACCATGGAATGCTCACCTCCAAGAACATTGTGTAACCGCCCAATCCTCATTCTGACAATCAGATACTGCCCTGAGAAGTGACCTCACACCTCAGCCCAAGCTGGGACCACCCAAAATGCCCTGGATATCAAAACCTTAAAATCAAGAGGGGCACAAAGAAACCCAAAAAGCACGACCAACAGGAAAGACAGGGTTTAATGTCAGATTTTGCCAGATTGGGGAAATATGAAGAAAGAGAGAATGCGATGGAAGGGGCAAAACCAGATATTTGGAACGAATGGTCACAAAGCTCAGACCAGCCTGACAGGGCTGAGAGAGACTGGGGGCAACTCTTTACAACACATTTACAAACCACAGAACATGAGGACCACGGGATGACCTAAATGATGACACCCCCAGCTCTCCAAAGTTTTGGTCACGTCTTCACCCTGCCCTGACATGAACCATCAACAGCAGAATTTGGTTGCTATTATTTGCAATTAAAAGAATTAAAAGTTGCCACCAAGGTCAGATGGAAATGGCCTCAAGAGAAGGACATGGAATCACAGAATTTATAAAGACATGCCGGAACCATGAGAGGGGAGGGAAGAGGATCACACTGACTGCCCGTTAGTAATTATTAGGTTTTGCTGAAAGGAATACAATACTAACATTTATAGAACACAAGTTATGAAACCTTACGGCTTGAATGCGGAATAAGGGAATTGAGGTCACAGCCCCAGCAAAAAGGGATGGGGCATTGGTTTGTTGTTTGTTTACTGGATTTCTTAACCAGGTCAAGGAATGCAGTTTAAATGACAGAGAATGTTGTCATGTAAATTTGAGAAATAAAAATGGACCATAACATTGAACAAGTTCAGCCCAACCATGCTCTCATTTTCCAGATTCTCTTCGATCCCATTCACAACAAAATGCCATGAACTCTCTTTCATCCATCACGAAGAACTGTCAGGTACCAGGACCTTGCCAGGTTATCGCAGAGTGACCTCCCCAGGACATCAGCAGCTCCCACAGCATTCCTGGATGCAACACAAGAAATGGTGGACATCCAACTGGCATATAAGAGAGTCCCAGTTTTCATAAAGCACCCAGAAACCACAGCACAGAGGTGCCAAAAAATGACCTCCCTGTTGACATTGTAGTTCTGCAGGTCTCCAGGATGTTTATTAAACCCTCCCTGAAAAACACTGAACAATCACATCCACCCAAATACCAAATTATTAAAGCTGCCGCCAAGGTCAGATGGACAGAGCATCAAAACTGTGGGAGGGAAAACACTCCGCACCTCATGACTCAGCAGTCACGAAAGAGCTGTTGCCTAAAAAATGCCCCAAGGCTATGGGACAAGGCTGTCCCGCCCCTCCAGGACCAGCATAAAAGCCAGCCCAGTGCCTCTCTCCCTCACACACTTCTCCTCACGCCTTCTCCTCCTGCTCCTACGGACAACAAGGTGAGTCTCAAACCCCTGACCCTTGTGAACCTGCACCCCTGAATCCCCTCTTCCAGCATGCTCAACCCCAGTCTCACCAGCCCTCACACCTCCCCAAAGCCCCACAACAGCCTCCACACTCCCTCACCCTCCTCCATCACCATCTCTCACACCCCCACACCCCTGCCCTGCCTCACCCCCCTCTCTTCCAGGGACCCTCCACACCACAACCATGGCCTGCAACAACCTCTGCCAACCCTGCGGACCCACCCCGCTGGCCAACAGCTGCAACGAGCCCTGTGCCCTGCAATGCCAGGACTCCCGCGTCATCATCAACCCTTCCCCTGTGCTGGTCACCCTGCCAGGACCCATCATGACCTCCTTCCCCCAGAGCACTGTCGTCGGATCCACCTCCTCGGCTGCCGTTGGTAGCGAACTCAATGCCCAGGGACAGCCCATCTCTGGTGGATTTGGTGGCTTTGGCCTTGGCTATGGGCTGGGAGGCCTGGGCTGCTATGGCAGAAGGGGCCGCTACAACTGCTAAGGACCCTCAGCACCACTCCTGACACCAACCATCCACTCCCTGGAACGCCAGGCACTGAGGACACCTCTCTAGTCCAAGGCTCTCAAACAGGCTCAGCTCCTGCTGAGCTTCCAGCTCCTGCTCTCAGGACACCAAGCAAGGCAGTAGCCAAGGGGCCAGCCCATGCTGCCTGCAAACATGGCCCATCTGCCTCCTCCTCTTGCACTGCTCCCTGCTCTGCATCATCTGTTTGGCTCTGTCCAGTCCCATCTGGACAAACCCGTCTCCCAAACTGGAGACCATTGGGCACATCTGCTGAGCTGCTCCCACTGTGGGGCAGGTAGGCCTTGATGCTCTGGTCAAACCATCTGCCACCAAAGGATCTGTGCTGATGGTTGTCCTATTGCACCTCAGACCAGCCCCATTTTATTTAATTCTCCTGCTTTTTACTTTTTTTTTTTGCCTCAATAAAGTTTTCCTGCATCATAACCTCAGATGACTCCTTTTATCTTTCTTCTTCCATGGGTGTTCAAATCTCTCATGGCCTGAATCCAGGTTTCAATTTTCCATCAGTTCCAGCATGCTTTGGGTTTGGTGTTCACTCTCTTTCCAGTCTGGCCAAGCCACTCATTCCAACAGAGCCATGACCCTCCAAGGTGCCAAGACTTATTCAGGGAAATATTTCAACCCAAACATCTACTAGTGTAGTTTCTCCTTTCAGAACACAGCACAAGCCCTTCCATTGCCCAAATCAGGGCTTGGGTACAGCTGTGCTCATCCACATGGGACTGAAATGAAATCTGCTGCTGTCAGAACAGCCTTGACCAACCTCCTTCCCCAACACCACTCACAATCCACAAGGAAAAATGGAAAAGGATGCTGGAGGCACGGGAGATAGGAAGAGGAGAGAAAGGAAGTGGGGAAAATGTTCTTTTCCATGGGTTCAGCACTGACTTCGGTGTCCCCATTCCTTAACCCATAAGGCACCAACCAAACAGGCTCTGGTCCCTTTTCCACAGGCACCATCACTGTCCTGTTGGAATCCTGGTCACTGAGAATTTTAGACTTTCTGTGCTGACAGGCACTGACCCCCAAGAGAACACTGCATTTGACCTGAGGCCATGGAGAAGGCTTCCAAAATTGAATAACAGAACTAAGATTATGGGTGTGTAGTTTGAATAGAAGTGTGTAGTATCACATGGTGGAAAATTTAGAATTTTAAGTTTTAGAATGTGTTAATATATATAAAGCAAAATAGCAGTTTTAGGGCAAAGGCTAGTCTTTCTTTTTCACTGTTTTCTTTACCTTCTTTGGGTGATTTTGTGCAAATTCGACTAAAAAGTCTGCATTGCAAGCCACGAGTAGTTAGTTATTAGGTTAAATGTAAAAATAATTTAAGTGTCATTTCTTAAGTAAACAGTTTATCCTTAAAAAGCCTTGTAGAAAAAGATATGTCTCCATTTTTAGTTTGTTAGCTTAAAATACTATAAAACTCCCAGTTTATAGAACTGTAATACAAATAAGAAATAATAAACATATAAGTCAAAACAAAAAATACCATCTTGCACATTCAATCCCAATCCTAACAAAAAAAAAAAAAAAAAAAAAAAAAAAANAATACTGTCTGAGGCATCTCCTGTGTCTTGTGCTGAGGCCAAGGCAAAGAAATGGCCACAGAAACCATCCCACACCTTTCTTCCATCCCTGGAATTGTCCAAGGCCAGGCTGGGTTTGTTTAAAAACAAATTTCTGAGATATTGGAAATATTTGCTTTGGAAACTTCAATGATTAGTGATCAGAAACTCGGAAAATTATGGATGAGTAGAGGGAATCATCTGAGCCTGGACAAAAGGAGGCTCCTCAGGGGGACCTTTCTGGCAGGAGGGTGGAGTCAGGTGGGATTCGGGTTTGTTCCCAGGGAACAAGGGACAAGGAGAAATGGTGTCAAGTTGTGCCGGGGGGGATTTGGTTGGATATTAGGAAAAATTCCTTCTTGGAAAAGGTTGTCCACCCTGGCATGCTGGTAGAGTCCCCATCCCTGAGAGGGATCAACATCCATGTGGATGTGGCACTTGGGGACATGGTTAAGAGTGGCTTTGGCACTGCTGGGGAAAGAGTTGGACTCAAAGAGGGCTTTTACAACCTCAGCAATTCCACAGTTCCATGCCCCTTTGGAATTTGTTGGGGTGGGAAGCTGATTCCAAGATTTCAGTTCCTTGCAGCAAAAATAAACCAAATTTTGCCATCTGGAACCTATGGCTCAGTCCCTCTTCTAATTATGATCAATCCTAATGAACCACTTCACTGATAAGAACGAAGAGCCAGTGATAAGACAACGATAAACCAGTGATAACCCCATGATAAAATGCCACTTAAAGCTTTCTTTGTTATCCATATAAATAATTCTAGATTAATTCTAATTTGATGTTCCCTTTCATGTCTCATCCAGGCAGCAAGCTGACAAACTTGGAGGTCTTTCCCAACCACAATTATTCTAGGATATGATTTCAATTAGTAGAGTGGACCTTCCCATCAAACTTTATATGGATAAAATATAAAAAGATGTAGTTTATATTAAACCAGCTTTTGTTGGTGCCTTTGACAGTGAGAGGATAATCAACCTAAACAAATAATTTCACAACACTTTGGTGTGGAGGTGAAAGTGCTTTTCACATTTTCCACGCCCTGTGGAATCAGGGCCCCTGATTTTCCACTTTATAATAATAATTCCCCACCCCCAGAACCAGCTGCAATCGATAAATCCATCAATAGACTCCTGCAAGCAGATGGGGAAGGAAAAAATAACCCCCTGAAGGTAAAAAAAACCCCAAAACATCCTGCTTTAGGTGAATTCATAAAGTCCCACCAGAAAAAATCAGAATATATGCCAAAACCAAACCACCCAGCACAGGCCTTCTGGGGGAGAAAGGTTGCCAAAAAATAGATGATAAAACACCTGGTTAGAAAGCCCTGTCTAAAGAAATTATTAAGATTGATCAATGAGCACACAAAAATAGAGGGGAAAGGGAAAAGGATCAATTTTAACAAAAACAGAGGGGAAATGGCGAGGAAACACAAAACATAAATTGTGACAAAGGGGGAGGGACAATGATCCAAAGGCAAAATGCTGCTACAAGTGTTGATAAGAACACAGAAATTTTCCAAAGTAAATCTGCTGGGTACCACAGACCCCTCAGTTCTGCACCAATTCCATGTCACTATTCACCATCCACAGAGTCCCTGGACCACCAATTTTGGGTGTTGTCACCTCTTGCCCTTGGAGCTTGGGGCAATCCAGAGCAGCCAGGTCAAGGAACTGTGGAATGATTTGGGTGAGAAAGTACCTCCTTTTTCAAGATCTTTAATTCCAAACTTCTGCCATGGGCAGGGGCAACTTCCACAATTCCAGGTTGCGTCAAGCCCCGTCCAACCTGACCTTAGACACTTCCAGGGATCCAGGGGCAGCCACAGCTTCTCTGGGAATTCCATTCCAGCCCCTCACCACCCCCATAGGTAGGAATTCCTTCCCAATATCCCAAATTCTCTCTGGTAATTTAAAGCCATTCCCTGGGTCCTGTCCCTCCACGCCTTTTTCCAAAGATTTCAGTCAAATCAAACTTCCCACGGGAAACAAAGGAAACAAATCCATCAGCCACATCCTTTCCCTCCAAGATCCCACTGTCAGCATCCCATTACTCCTGAGGGGCTGCACCCGGCCCCGGGGAGGGAGCCCAAGACTCTCCACCCTGGAAAAGCCTCTGGAGTGATGGCTCTGCCTAAAACAAATCCCCGTGGAATTCACCTTTCTGGAGAAAAGCTGCCTGGACAAAGAGGTTGGGATAATTGGGGGATGGAACCAGGAGGATTTTAGGCTCCTTTCCCAACCCAAACCATTCTATAAGGATTTAGGAGCGCGACTCTTTCAAGGGAAATATCCAGTTTCTTCCTGGGACATCTTTGGTCTGTGCACACCACGATGCTCCATGCCTTCCTCTCCTCCCAGGTGTTGTTATTCCCTGGGAAGATTGCTCAAGAACTAGGAGAGGACTCACGTACAAAAGACTGAAATTATATTTTCCACTCCCGAAATCCAGTGTTACTCAAGAGGACTTTGTGACTGGTGGCTGAATTCCTGCGGCTCCCACTCCCAGGTGGGACAACAACATTTCCCAATTTCCCAGCTGGATATGGACACCTCTTGGAGAAACCAAGCAAATAGAAATGAAGATTTTAGATTAATTTAGAAACTAGTCAGGATTGTGTGAACATCAGGAGAGCCAGGAAAGCAAATTTACTGACATGGGAAAAAAAATCCCCCAAAAAAATGTTCTCCAGTCCTGAACAAGTCTTGTTCTCCAGCTTCATTCCTTAAGCTTGGATTTGCAACAGGCTGGGGGGAATGGAGAGGGAGCAATGTGTTAAACGATGGGATTAAAATATCAGCACTCAAAGATTTGGGCTGTGGAGATGCAGTGGAATAAATGGGATTGGACTTCATTCCCAGTGCAGCCAACAAGAATCATGGAATGGTTTGAGTTGAGAGAGACTTTCAAGATCATCCATTTCCACTTTTTCTTGATGGAAAAGTGGATTTATTTTTTCCACTCCTCCTCTCATTTAATCGTTGGGGGGGGGGAGGGTTCAGAGTTCTTCCAAGCCTTTATATAACTTAAAAATATTAAAAGACAACAGTCTCATGTTTCCATGGTGATGGAGACAGCAGGAATTCACGGGCTTGAGTTGTTGGCATCTCGTGTTTAATCAAGGTTTAAAAGTCAGAGAAATTTGCTTGGAGCTTCTCTGAAAAGCCTCCAAAGAGAGGCTGTGTCCAGGAATAGAATCATGGAAGGGTTTTGGGTTGGGAGGGACCTTGAGCACGTCCCCAAGTGCGACATCACAACCCTCAGAGACATCCTGATTCCCACCTGGAAGTGTCCAAGGACAGGTTGGAAGGGGCTTGGAGCAACCTGGGGGAGTGGGAGGTGTCCCTGCCCATGGCATGGGGGTGGAACTCAATGAAATTCCCTTCCAATCGAAACCATTCCATAATTTGGTGATGGAATGGTCTTTCTTGGATCAGGATGCTTAGAGAAAAGGACAAAGGTGCTCTTTTATTCTGTATAAATCAGGTTACATTGAAAAAAAAAAAAAACA
>VXBI01014672.1:51100-67834 GCA_013397375.1 Toxostoma redivivum | reverse complement strand
GGTGGGATGGGGGGGTGGAGGGGTTTGCGCATCCTGGCCCAAACCCCTCCAAACCTCCTTTAGGGACCCCTTCTTACATCCCCCTCCTCTCCATAGAGCGCTTATGAGGGTGCCCCCTCCTCTTTGAGGTGCCCTTGGGGGGGTCTTTACCCTCCCCCATCACCACTTTGGGGGGTCTCGGCCCCTTTTTGGGAAGGGGAGGGTTCGTTCCTCTCCTGGCTCCTTTTTAGGGGCTCCACTTTGATTGTGGGGGTTGGGGGGGTCATTCCCACCTGCGCTGCATCCAGGTGTTGATTCGGCTGGAGAATTCCAAACCCCCCTCCCAGATTTTGGTGCATGGTGGTGGGGAGGGCTGCATGCGCCCACCTGGTTCCCTGTGGCTGCAGGAAGGGGATGGAAGAAGGAGATGGAAAAAGGGGATGGAGCTCAACCCCACCCTGGATTTCGGGGAGAATTCGGATAGGAGGTGGGAAATTGGATCCCATCCTGCTTCCAGTGGAGGGGCTGGATCCCGCCCTGCTCCCTTTGGAAAGGGGTTGGGGAGAGGCTGGATCTTACCTGGTTACCCCTGGAGGGACTGGATCCCACCCTGCTCCTCACAGGGGATTTTATGGAGGGGCTGGATCCCATTCTGCCACTCCTGAGAGAGGTTTGGAAGGGCTGGATCTCATCCTGCTCCCTATGGAGGTGCTGGATCCCACCCTGCTCCTCACAGGGGATTTTATGGAGGGGCTGGATCCCATTCTGCCACTCCTGAGAGAGGTTTGGAAGGGCTGGATCTCATCCTGCTCCCTATGGAGGTGCTGGATCCCACCCTNCGGGATTTTTTCCCCCCCCTCTTCCCTGCGCCGTTTCCCCCATTCCTTGCATTCCCCTCCGGCTGTGAAAACTGCAGGATGGGNGGTGCTGGATCCCACCCTGCTCCTTATGGAGGGGTTAAATCCCACCCTGCTTCCCCTTCTGGAGGGGCTGGATCCCACCCTGTTCTCCTTGAGGGGTTTCATGGAGGTGCTGGATCCCATCCTGCTCCCTCCAAAAAGGTTAAATCCCACCCTGCTTCCCTTCTCGGAGGGGGTTTGGAGGGGCTGGATTCCATTCTGCTCCCTATGGAGAGGCTGGATGCTACCCTGTCCCTCCTGAGAGGGGTTTGGAAGGACTGGATCCCACCCTGCTCCCTCCGGAGGGGTCGAAACCCACCCTGCTTCCCTGTTTAGAAGGGCTGGATGCCATTCTGCTCCCCATGGAAGGGGTTTGGAAGGGCTGGATCCCACCCTCCGCAGGATGATAGGNTATTTATTTCCTCATTTATTTATTTCGTCGCTTATTTATTTCATTGCTTATCAAGCAATTTGCTGAGTTATTTATTTATCCTCTTATTTATTCTCACTTTAATCAACCCCTCGAGTGACCTCTACGGAGAAATCCGCAGCTGCTCCGCGGCTCCCGGAGCTTCACCTGGCACACGCAGCTGGGTGGGATTAANTCCCACCCTCCTCCCTCGGAGAGGTGATGGAAAAGCTGGATCCAACCCCATCCCGCTCCCTGCTCGGGATCGGGCGGGGGGAAGGAAGGTCAGTGATGCCCGGGATGGATCCCGTGGGATGCAGGAGGTGTTTTCATGGAGGTGTAAGGTGTGGCAGGGCGNAAAGGGGGGGAGAAAAAAAAAAAAAACCAGCAACCACGTTTTCCATAGAAAATGGATGGATTTGAGATGTTTGGAGGGAGCTGTTGGGGCCTGGGAGCAGCAGGTGGCTCGGACAGGGCTGGAATTGGGATGTGGAGCTTCCCTCAGTGCCTCCGTGTCCATCCAGGGATCAGGGTTGTTTGGGCTCCTTCCACTATGGAATGTCTTTTCCTGGATGGATGCTCATCCATCCCAAAATCGGTCCCAAAATGTGGGTTTGGTGCTGCCAGAGTGGAAACCCAGTGGTTTTGCAGAAGGGGGAGAGCAGCGGAATTTGGTTGTGGGTACAGATCCGTGCAGGAATGTGGGATCTCGGATAATTGGTGGGATTTTGTGTGGGGTTTTGGAGTTCTCTGGGTGTTACTCAGTGTGGATTTTTGGGAGGAGATTGAGGTTTGTACTCCTTT
Organism: Toxostoma redivivum; assembly: GCA_013397375.1. Taxonomy (NCBI): domain Eukaryota; kingdom Metazoa; phylum Chordata; class Aves; order Passeriformes; family Mimidae; genus Toxostoma; species Toxostoma redivivum. The sequence continues at coordinate 65,743 of VXBI01014672.1, read as the reverse complement.
CCCATCCCTCGGGATGGGTGGAGGAGGGAGAGCTCAAGGCATCCCCTTCCTCTGAGGAGGTTTTCATGGAATGTCCTGAATTCCAGAATCCTGGAATGGTTTGGGTTGGAAGAGGCCTTAAACCCCACCTAAATTTTCCACAATCCCAGGTTTCTCCAAGCCCCATCCAACCTGGCCTGGAGTTGGAGTGCGGGATCTTGGGGTCACTAACTGGGAGCAATTCTAGGCCTAAAAGAAGCCTAAATTTGGGTGAATTTAACCCAAAAAAATGTAATTTTGTGTCACTGGTTGTGGCACAACCCATCCCATCAGAACCAGGGATGGACTTTCAGGATAATCCCAACATTAATCCTGTTGGGAAAGAGCATTTCAGTGTTTCCTTTGGGAAGAAAGGCCTGTGGGGAGGCCCTCATTTTTCAGGGAAGTCTTTGCTTTTCCCACCCAAATTTGCAGATCCTGGATTTTTCCTGCTGCAAATTCAGACAATCCAAGGTCTGGGCTGTCTGTAAGCCAGATGTCCTTGGGCTGCTCTTTTCCAGAGGGGCTGGAGATGGGTTCAAAGGGATTTTTGGGAGTGCCCCGCTGTGCCATGGGATTGACTGCTTGGGGTGGTGGGAGCAAAAAGAGGTCAGGGATTTATGGAATCATTTAGACTGGGAAAAGACCCTTAAAATCATGGAGTTCAACCCTAAAGGGTTGGAAGGAAAGGGAGACTCCTGAAGGTTTTCCAAATCCTGACTCAGATTGTTTCCTGATATCCATGAAAAATGGTCAGTTCCATTTTATCCTAATCTTTTGGGATTTTATTCATTGGTGCTGTTGTTTTGTTGGGACAAGGAGATGCTTTTTACTCTGGATGCAACCCCGAGTGGTTTTTACAGATTGCCCAATCTTTGCAGGGTTTCCAGGCCTTTATATCACTGGATCATCCCAAATGATCCACAGTAGTTTTTTAAAAAAACAGAGTGTCATGGAATTCCAGGCTTCTGAAAAATACGGGAAGGTTGTGTGTATGTGTGGTTGGTTGGACATCACATCTGGGAATGTGTGGAATCCATTCTGTAAAAATTTTGTCTACTGGGCCACCAAATCCCTTCTTCAGTGGGAAGTTGGAGAATCCCCGATGCATCCCATATGTTCTCCCTATGAATAATCCTGATGTTCTCAGGGAAGGAATTCCCTCAACTCTGTGCTCCTTTAAAGCTTTTTTTCCCCCTCTCCTCCATTTCCCAGAAAATGTGGATGAATCCACAGTTCTTTACCTGGATTTGATGGTGACCTACTTAGGCCTTGATCCCAAAGTTTCAGGCTTTAGGGAACTCCTCAAAGCATTCCCAGGAAACCAAAGCTTTGTGGTGCCATCATTCCTTTCCTGAGAAACTACAGATTTTGGAGTCCCACCTTTGGGAATTTGGGAACAGGCACCAGAAAAAACCCAACCAAATAATGACCCAAAAGCCTTTTAGAAAAATCCCAACTGCAAACCACAAAATACAGCTGGGAATTCAGGCAGATTCCAGAGCCAAATTGGTGTCAAATCCCATAAAACCACACGTTCCCTGATCATGGAACAGAGCTGTGGAGGGGCCTGGATTTAGGGGAGGGATTTCAAATGATCAGATCTGGAATTTTTGGAGCCCTGCTGTGGCTACTGTCACTGTTTTATGGAAGTTTTTACTCAGGAATGCTTTATTTCAGGAATGGTGATAAACATCAGTGGGAATTTCGTTTCAATGATTAAGATTAGATTAAGATGATTCCAAGTTGCTCCAGTGACCTCCTCCTTCAAAAAAAAAAAATCCTTTAAATTATCATTCCTTGCTCTTCCTCCATCCTCTCCCTCCTTCATTTTTGCTCCAGTGATTATTTCCTTACATGCTCTAAATAACGCATTGAACCCCGACCTTTCCTCTTCCTCCTCTGGCTCTTCCCAAAAATAAACATTCTGTCTGGAATTCAGGTTTCCCCCCCCCCACTTTCCAACTCATCCAGGCTGGCTATTTTTAATTCCAGCTGCCAAGAAGTGTTTGAGGGATAAATGTGCTCCAGGTGCTCAGGGGAAGAAGTGGAATGCTCCAGACCTCCCAGTGCCCTTGGGAATTTGTTGTTATCCCTGAAATTGCTCCCAGGGATTCCCAAATCCCTTTTTTTTTTTTTTTTTTTCATTTTGGTTTTCCAGCTCTGAAAGGATCACATTGTGCTGTCCCAATGGGAGGTGCCTCCTGTGTCAAATTCTTCATCCTTTGCTCTTTCCTTGACCTTCACAGATCCAGGGACTGGATCATTTCCTTCCTCCTGTTCCTGCCCCTTAAACATTCCCACATCCAGCTCTGCCATCCTGATTTTTAGGGAACAGACCCGCCAATCCCAGCTTTTTATGGAGCTAAAAGCATCACTAACTTTTGGGAAGCTGGATATCCCTATCTCCACATTCCCAAGAGAAAAATAAATCTTATTTCCAGTTTTTTTCAAGTCTTTCCCAACAATAAACAGGAAGGAGCAGGAAAAGGCAGTGGAGTGACCCAGTGGGGTAATTCCAAGACCAGGAACCGCCATTCCCACCAGAAAAGACATGGAAATTTATGATTGTTGAGGAAGGTCTTGTAAAACTTGGAGCAAATGAGGCCTGAAATGGACTCTCAAAGGGAAAAGGTTTTGTTTGTTGGATTTTCATGACAGTGGGATCCTGGGAGGCTTTGTTCCTGGCTGGAATGGGGTTTGGGAGTTTGGGGTTCTGCGTGAGAGGAGAGCTCTTGGAATTGTTTGGGTGGGAAGGGACCTTCCCATGGGCTGAAACAGCTCCCAAGATCCCAGGGGGGAATCTAAGCCCTGTCCAGCCTGGCCTTGGACAATTCCAGGGATGCAGGGGCAGCCACAGCTTCTCTGAGAATTCCATCCCAGCCCCTCACCACCCTCCCAGGGAAGAATTCCTTCCCAATATTCCATCTCTCCCTGCCCTCTGGCCGTGGGAAGCCATTCTCTGTGTCCTGTCCCTCCATCCCTTGTTCCCAAGTCCCTTTCCAGCTCTCCTGGAGCCCCTTCAGGCACTTGAAACGTCTCCAAAGTTTCCTTCCCTTCTCCAGGTGAACACCCCCAATTTCTGGATTTCCTCCCCTGGGCCACTCACACTGTCTCTTTATTCTTTACCCCCAAAAAGCACGGAAAAATCCCTGGATTGAAACACAGCTCCTTCCTTGCCGCGTTTTCCCTACAGAAAACCCACGCGCCCGATCCGTTTGCACCAGGGCTGGATTCTGGCGGATTCTGGCCCACCTCTTCCCGAGGTGCTGACATTTCCCTGTCTGCCTCGTTGCATTTTTATTGATCTTCCCTCTCTGCTCCGTGCCCTCCGTGCCAGAATGGAAACGACTTCCAACGCTCCATGCGTTCGGAAAAGCCATTGGAAAATGTTAATTTGGGAAGCGCCTCCACGGAATTATGGGGTTTTTTTAAATTGATCTTCCTTGCATGCTTCACAGTCAGCTGGGAGAGGTCATGGAAAAGCATGGAATAGTGCAATTATGGGATGGAAATGAGGCGGTTTCCTGTCTGGAAGAGGAGGATGGACAATGTGGGAATTTTGGTTTCTTTGGAATTTCAACCCACCGTCAGTCTGGGGTGTTGGGCCTGCTCCAATCATGGAACGGTTTGGGTAAAGATCAACCAATTCCACCCCCTTGCCATGGGAAGGGATAATTTCCACTATCGCAGGTTGCTCCAACCTGGCCTTGGACACTTCCTGGGATGGGGCAGGCACAGCTTCTCTGGGAATTCCATTCCAGGGCCCCATCACGCTCCTAGAGAGGGATTTCTTCCCAATATCCCACCTCTAACCCTGCTCTCTTGCCTCCATTCCCTGTTATCTTGTCATTCCATGCCCTTTTCCAAAACCCTTTCCCACTTTTTTTGGGGACTTCTTTGGACTCTAAATCCTTTCAAAGGCTCCAAAATAGGCTATCCCTGGATTCTGCTTTTCAGGTGGGCTCGGAAGGGAAAATGCTGCTCCTTGAAGAGCTCATATTCCTTCTTTTTCATATTCCAGGGTTAGTTTTGATCTTTTTGGTGTCTGTTTTTAAATTTCTCACGTTCAGGGATGCATCCCAAGCTGCCCTGAGCATGGACACAAAGATTTGGTGGATTTGTGGATGCATCCTTAATTTTTGGGGGGATTAAGCTGACTCTTAGGGGTTTTCTGGATCCATTTTTGGACCTGGACTTGGATTTCTGGATGCTTCCTGAGATTCGTTGCTCTCTTTAATCCAAAGGGTGCATCCGTGGGTCCATGTCCTCTCAAAGACTGGGAAAAGAGGAATCCCATGGAGCCCTTTCCCAATTGGGCTGCTTGAAAACAAAAAAAGAATAACAGGATAAAAATCTTTTATTAGATTTAATGTAGTCGGGAATATTTGGGAATTATTAGGAAAAGGGGGGGTGAATAATTAGAAAAAGTGGAAAAATTCCTTTTGGAAGAAAAGGAATTGAGGGATTTGTGCTCACGGATTTCTGACCACTTCAGCTGACTCTGGGTGAAGTGGGAGGAGATTTTCTTCCAGTTCTCAGAAAAAAATTGTGGGATTTGGGTCAGAGGTTGTTGGCTGAGTCTGCTGGACTTGGAATCATCCACAGGGCAGGAATTCTTCTTAATCATGGAGTCATGGAATGGGTTGGATTAAAAATCATCTCATTCCAACTCCTGTCATGGGCAGGGACACGTTCCCCTATCCCAGGTTGCTCCAAACCCTGTCCAGCCTGGCCTTGGAAACTTCCAGGGATGGGGCAGCCATGGAATTCTCTGGGAATTCCATTCCAGCCCCTCACCTGTAATAAATTACATCCCCTCACTGGAATAAATTCCTTCCTTAAATTCCATCTAAATGGATCAGGAATCCTGCTGGGTTGGAGGTCTTGGATTGCAGATTCCTGTGGGGATGGTGCCAGGACGGGAGCAGCTTCCCTCGGGATTGGTGTGTCCCTAATTAATTGTGTCTGGATTAAATGGAGCAGTTGGGCAACAAAAACACGGAAAAGCCTCTTTATTTTCCATTAATTCCACATTAAATTGATTTTCATTGCAACCTCTGTCTCTCCCAAGGAGCAGAAACCATTCCCTTCCTTATTCCCACCTTTTGTGCCATTTCCAGGAGATGCTGTTGGATCTGTCAAAGCTGTCAGGAAGGAGAAAATTCCAAACAAATTCATCCTTTTAGGAGCCTTTTTCTTTTCCTCCTCCTTCTCCTGCCTCTCTGACATCTCCTAAATGTCACCTTGAGGAATCCATATTGGTTCCATGCCGGGGATTTTCTGTTTGGAAGTGGGTGTTGCTCCCCCCCCCAATAAAAAAATCCCACAATGATCCAAAGAACATATTTTCTGTCTGGGAATTTTCTGTTTTAACAGGAAGTTCCTGAGTTTTTTTTTAATTGAGGAAAATCCTGTGCCCAGAGCTCTCCAACCCCAATAAGTGAGTCTGGAATAATTCCTGTTCTGTCACACTTCAGCTCACCTGAACAATTCCCCTTTTTTTCCCCGGCTGGGAGGGGCACAGAAAGGGATTTTTATCAGGATGGAAGTGGGAATAAGATCAAAGAATGGGTTGGGCTGGAAAGGGACCTTAAAAATAATTCCCAACCCCTTTCCATGGGCAGGGACACCTTCCACTGTCCCAGGTTGCTCCAAGCCCCATCCAACCTGACCTGGGATACTTCCAGGGATGGGGCAGCCATGGAGTTTTCTGGGAATTCCATCCCAGCCCCTCACCACCCTCATCACAATGCTCAGAGCACAGAATGAGGTTGGGAAAGTTTTTTTTGTGGGAAAACCCATGGGAATAACACAGGGAGGAAAACAGGTTTTAATTTCTCATCTCCAGAGTCCCCCCCAAAGTGTTTCATTGGGAAGCTCCAAGCAGGAAATTAACACAAACCCTTGGGAAAAGCCATGCTGGGTGTGCAGGAGGAGCAGGTGTGGCAGCACATCTCGATGCTTTTCCACGTAGGAAAATCCCAATCCAGACTTTTAAACCACAGGTCGGATTTGCTTCATTCCATGTGCTCCTCCTTGGGCATTGCCTCAGCCTTAGCTCATTAAGTGCTTTATCAGCTCATTAAGTGCCACCAGCCCATGGAGGGGTTGGTGGCCTTTGGAATTCTGAGGTGCCCATCCTTTGGGCACTAGGGATCATAGAAAAATCGGGATACTCCTGGCATGTGCCAATATCTTCCCTTAAGGCTTTTAACTATGGAAAAAGTGGCTTTTGGGGGGGATAATTTTGTGGGAATATCTGGATCAGGGAAGTGATATTTCCCACTGTTCTGAGGGACCTAAAATCCCGGGCTGGGTTGGAGGCCCTTCATGACAAGAAGGACACTGGGGGGCTGGAGTGTGTCCGGGGATGGGAATGGATTTGAGGAAAGGTCTGGAACACCAGGAGCAGCTGTGGGGGGTCTAATCTTGGAGAAAAGGAGGTTTCTTTAGCGATAAATAGGCTGATCTTAAGAGTTGTCCCTCCTTGTGTCAAATCCCACTGCAAAGCCAGAAATTCCGATTCCATTCTTTGTTCCCTTTCCCTCCAGTGGAACGTGGAAAAATCCTAAATTGTGGAAAACTGAGAGCCTGGAGTGGCATATTGAGTATTTTAGTGCTGTGAACAGTTTTCCTGTGGTTGGTTTTCTTCCAGAGAACCTGGGAATTTCAGAGGGGTACAAACCTGCCCCTGGAAGCGATTAAAGGTTATTGGTGACTCATGGATCTCCCTCCACCCTCATTTCCTGATCCAAGTGTCTCATTGCTCTTTTCCTTATTCATATCAGGTTTTCCTGGATGACAGAAATAATTTCAACTTCAGGGATGCTCTGTGGAGATCTTGCAGCTTCTTCCAGTGCCGAAAGGGGCTCCGGGAGAGCTGGAGAAGGAGAAGGGATGGAGGGACAGGACACAGGGAACGGCTTCCCACTGGTTAGACGGGATGTTGGGAAGGAATTCTTCACTTTGAGGGGCTGGGATGGAATTCCTGGAGAAGCTGTGGCTGCCCCTGGATTCCTGGAAGTGTCTATGGAAACACAGACACTTGGAGCAACTTGGGGCAGTGGAAGGTGGTTGGAACTTCAATGGGCTTTGATCCAGTCCCTTCCTACCCAACCCATTCCATGATTTGGTGAAACTTGAATGGAAGAACTTAAAGTTTCATGGAATTTTGACTGAAGCAAGATGGAAAGGCACAAATGTCCAAGGGATTTACAAAAACCTGGAAAACTGTCAAAAAACAGGGATTGGGAAGGAAAAGATAAGAGGGGAATGAGGAATAAATTACTTGGCACCTATGTGGGTAAAAAGTAGAAACATTAAATTGTTTAGCTTGGAAAGGAGCTTTAAGGTTGAGCCCCAGTACTTCCAAGGGATTTTGGCTCCCTCCTGGACAGGCCTTTCCAGGTGGAATTCTCCCAAAAATAAATGCCTAAACCTCTCCTGATGCCACTTGAGGCCACTTGCTCTTGTGCTGTTCCTCATTCCCTTGGGAGAAAATCCTGACCCTCACCCAGCTCCAACCTCAGAGCAGAAATATAGCAGGGGGGGAACCCAATAAGTGTGGAATTAATCCAAAGGGACAGAAACTCGGGAGAAGAAAACTGAATGTGAAGGAGGCCGAGGATGCTCCGGGCTACGCGTGGAAGTTGCGTGCACAGAGAGGGACATGGAGGCCCTTTGATTGTGATCAGGAATGAAGTGCAGGCTTGGGAAAAAACAAGGAAGTTTGGAATGGTTGAGAGGAAAACATGGGCAGCGTTTCAGTTCCTAAATCCCTATTTATGGAGAATGGCAAAATATTCCAGCAAAACTTAAATCCACCGGGGAATGAAGGGAGATTTGGGCTTCTCAGGAATTGTTGTTCCTGGAAAGTTGTGGAATTAGGGAGGCCTTCAAGGTATTTGGGGTAGGAAGGACAGGAATAAATGAGTTTATGGATTTGTCTGAAACTGTGGGCATTCAAGTGGACCAGACAGGCTTTTTAAGGAAGAGTCTTGGTTGTAGCATCTGAAATAGTGGGTAACATTTTCTGTAGTCAGATAAATGTGTAAAAATTCCTTTTTCTTAATCAGGAAAATTCACAGCAGGAATTGCTGGAGCAGGAACAGGAGAAACCTTGGAGCAAGGGTCAAATCCCCAAAAACCATTCTGTGATTTGAGGATCTTGTACTTCATGCTTCAGCTCCTTCACAGAACTGAGAATTCCAAAGGAAAGCTGGGGACTGGGAGAGGTTCTGTCATTCATCCCAAACATCTGAGGGACAAGGGAACAGGCAGGATGTGATCTCACAGGATGCCCCAGAACAGATTTTTTTGGGATCCTTCTGCATGAATGAACCTTTTTGTTTTCAACAAAATTTGCCTGGAAATGTTTTTATATCCCATCTTTTCCTTGCAAGATACCAAAGGAATGGCAGTGGGAGCGATGGGAGTGGGAGGGCAGGAGAATGGGGGGGCAGGAAAAAAAGGACAAAAAGTGTGACTGTAGCAGGAGCTTCACACTTGGAGAAATTCCAAGTAGAACTTGGGCACGAGGAAAACATTTTGGGAAGATGCTGATGGGATGTTGGAGCCGGCTGGGGGTTGGGATCTGCTCACAGGGAACAAGAGACAGAATGAGAAGAAAATCAAGCCATGCCAGGGGAGGGTTAGGCTGGGCTTTGGGAAAATTCCTCCTGGAAAGGGCTTGGCACAGAGAGACTCAGCAATATTTTTGGCTGGGAATGATAACGAGGCCTTAACACAGGATCCATTTGATGCAGGAGATCAGAAGAAGTCCAGTCAAAAATCCAAGGACACAGAAATAGGAATGACAAAGGGTATGGGATCTCTCCTTCTCTTCTCCTACATCAGAGGGAGAAGCTCCAGTTGAACTTCCAACCCTTTAATCCACCAAAACATATTTCCAAGGAATACCTTTTTTCCCCTATTCCTCGACTCAAACAGAAACTCTTCCAACCTGCTCCATGTGTAGCACTTATTCCTTTCCCGGTTTTAGGTTCGCTTCTCCTTGACAAATTTCCTTTTATCCCTAAAAAAGGCCTTAAACTGCTCCAAAGGGTGAAAATATTCAGAGCAGATTTGGGTTTTTTCCCACATCCTGACTCAGGAACTCTTCTGTCAGCTGGAGGAGGAGGAAGAATAATTGAAAATATTCAACCCTTCATGACCAACCCTCCAAGAACATTTTTAATGCAGCCAGAATAAGATTTGGGTTTTAGAGCTCTCTTGGTATTGATTTGTTGCTTCAATTTGTTCGTTGAGCAAGGAGGGAGGAAAAGGTTTTATAAAAAGATCTCTGAGCACAGCCAGTGATGGCTGGACTATCACGGAGTTGCTTTGGCTGTTCATGGTTAATTTGATTTCTATTTAAAGCCAGCAGGGATTTATTTTGTCGCGTTTCAAAGGAGAAAAAGGGAGGAGTGGGTGGATTTCATTGGGACCCTGATATAGGAGACGTCTCCTCCTTCCCCACCTCAAATTGGAGTTTTTTTTCCCTAAATTTCTGTCTCACCCTTGCCTGGGTGCAAGCGGCATTTGTCAGCCTGGGGAGAGTAAATTATAAACGTGCTAAAAAAAAAACCCAAAACCCAAAACAAACCCCAGATGTTTAAGGAATGTTCCTGCTCTCCTCATCATGTTCCCTCGTTTTTAGCTGCACTTTTCAACCGTAGCTTCCAAGAGCATGGGTCATTGATTTTGAGATTGGCAGATGAGATTCCCTCTGGCTCCAACATTGCTCCGAGGAATCTGTGTCCAGACAGGCGGAATTGAGCCGGGTGGGCACTGTCGGGTGAAGAACCCAACGAAGGTGTTGCTTGGGGGTTTTAAACACCCTCTGAGCATGGCAATGTCTGGCAATTCCTATTCCTCCCTGGAAATTTGTTGCCCAAGCAGTTGAAAGAGGTTTTTTTTGGGGGGGGTTGGAGTTGAGGTCGTATTCCTGGGATCTGTCTCTGTAGGCTTGGAATACTGCGCCATCCAGGAATCTTTGACTCAGTTTCTGAGCCAAGGATATTGGGTGGTTCTTGGTGAGTTTCTGCTGAAATGTTTGGGTTTAAGGGGTCTCAGTTGGAAAGGCCTTGAGGGTTGGGATTGATTTTCCTTTCCCTCAAAACATGAGGGAAAGGCTGAGAGAGCTGTGAGTGTCCAGCCTGGAGAACAGAAGGATCCAGGGAGATTTCAGAACCCCTTCCGGTGCCTAAAGGGGCTCCAGGAGAGCTGGAGAGGGACTTGGGACAAGGGATGGAGGGACAGGACACAGGGAATGGCTTCCCACTGCCAGAGGGCAGGGAGAGATGGGATATTGGGAAGGAATTCCACCCTGTGAGGGTGGTGAGGCACTGGAATGAAATTCTCAGAGAAGCTGTGGCTGTCTCTGGATCCTTGGAATTGTCCAAGGCCAGGTTGGATGGGGCATGAATCAGGGATAGTGGAAGTTGTCCAAGGCAGGGAGCTGGAACTGGATGGTCTTGAAGGTCCTTTCCGACCCAGACCATTCTGGAATTTTTTCCTGCTGGTGCCACTTTGGTAGGAGGATTCTGCCAGATAACGAGATCAGCTCCCTCTCCAACACCTTGGAACTGTGGCCACTGTGTGGCCAAGGTCCAGCTGGCTGTGGACCTTCTCCATGGACACTCAGAGTGCTTGGAGAACATCCCAAGCGCTCAGACTTTTGGAAAAATAACTTTTTGGAAAAATAACTTTTTGGATGGTCTGTGGTGGGAAATGTTCTTCCCAAGCTCACTGGGATGAGTCGCCTGCATTGCCCGAAACCTGTCCCCACACCAGACAGGCTGAGCAAGTTCTGGAGGCTCCAACAACATCTCATCCATGCCCAAACAACCACTGCCATCCCCCAAATGTTGGGATGAGATCGTTTATCCTGGGAGGCAGCCGGCAGCCGGTGGTTCCTTCAAGTGTCTGGGGGATGATTTCCCTAATTTTCCTGCCGCTCCAGGGATTTAATCAGCCTGCAAATTGCAGGCCTGGCTGATTCCCGCCTTATCTCCCGGCCTTGCTGCTCGGGTTCAAGGGCCCTGCTTGGCTTTGTCATTTCGGGACGAGCTCCCAAACTTCTTTGAGGGCGGGATTAAAGGCTTTGGGCACACAGGACCTGCTGGTTTGAGCAGCTTCTCCAGGAGGACAAACTTTGTTTAACCACCGGAAGCATTTTGGGTTCTTTGAATCTTTCCATGAAAAGCCCCCCATGACTCAGCTGCATCCAGCTCGAACCCTCGGGAGTCGCGTTAAATCTGCCAAATTCCCCTGTCATCTGTAAAAATTCCATGACGTAGCATCCCTTTAACCTGGTTACCTGCTTTTCCTGTGGTCTTTCAAAGGGATCCCTGCGTTTCCTCTGCCCTATTTTCCCTCGGCAGCTCTGTCGTGAGGGTGACACAGATAAGAAGGGAAATTTTTTGCTCTCCCACGGGGCCAGGAGCCTGATTTGCTCACAGAAGGCATCGCTGGGATAATCAAACCTTTCAGCTGCTTTGTTCCAGGCACCTATTATTTGAAAAGGAGGCTGCTGTGAACTGTCAAAGGGCTGGGAAGGCTGGAATTCAAAGGGAAGCAGGTTCAGGAGGAGGATTTGGTCACCTCACCCTTTTGGAGAGAGTGTGGGAGTTGGGATTTGGGTCATTTGTTCCTCCTGTGTAATAAAAACGGATCCTAATTGCTACAAGTTCTTATTGTTACACCAAAATTGCCGTGGCAGGTAAACCATGCCAGATGTTATCATTCCAAAAACGTCAATACAAAAGAATGAATTTTTTTCCTGATGATAATTCCCTGTTTTTCCAGTCCACAGCTCTAGAGCTTCCAAGATGTGGATGATTGGTGGGCTGGATGAAACTCTTCCTGTTCTGTGGTGGTTTCTCTCCTGTTTTATTCTCCAGAGTGGTGGAGTTTGGCCTCCTGGTCCAAAAACCTTTTGTAAATGGATGTTGAGGATATGGTGGGATTTTGGAGACTGTCCTGTGCAGGACTCAACAATCCTTGTGGAATAGCTCAGGTTATTCCATGATTTTGAATCTGTGTCTTTGAGAACCTTTCTGTGATTCTCACTCTTTGTTTTGGGGTGCTAGGAGCTGGAAAAGCTTGGGATTATGAAGAAGGAACAACTTTTACTCTTAAAATCGAATTATTGGCCTGAAAGCAGGGAATAATGCCATTTTGGATGGAGTGTGGGCTCTTTGCTGTAGAGTAGCCCCAGCTTTGTCAGAATTCCTAAAAATGTTTTATTTTAAAGACCTCTTCATGAGCACCCAAGACCACCCTGACTTCTGTTCCAAAATATTCTTCCTTGGGAGAACTGAGTTCCCGGCACTTAAACCTCCCCGAACTGGTTTAAAACTCTGCTTTGAGCCCTAAAGACTGGGAAAATCATCATTTAATTATTCCTTATGCAAAGTGGAGCTCCTGACTCGACTGGTGCCTCAGGTATTCCCTTGTTTTACAGCCTGATTATCCCACAACAGTTTCTCCTACTTTTTCAGCTCCTGTCTGCAGCTCCAACCACAAATCCCAACGTTTTGAGTCAGCTTCTCATCCCAGCTGCCTCCAGAGTGCTTGTCTCCCACACGCACCCGGCTCCTCTTCCCTTAGCTTTCCCACTTGCCAGCCCAGCAGTCATTCCCTGCTCTGGTGCTGGTGGAAAAATAGGGATTAATCATCCTGACAGCTCCATGATGACTTCCAGGACACCTGATTTGAACAGGATAAGACAAAATCTTATTTATCGTGTCTGCCTTTGCCAGTCACTTGCTCTTCCTCCTTTCCTTTGCTGTTAGTTTAAGACAGACTTGGATCTGTTGGAGCAAATCCAGGAGATGCTCCAGGGGCTGGAGAGAGGCTGGGAGAGCTGGAAATGTCCAACCTGGAGAAGGGAAGGATCCAGGGACACCTCAGAGCCCCTTCCAGTGCCTAAAGGGGCTCCAGGAGAGCTGGGGAGGGGCCTGGGACAAGGGATGGAGGGACAGGACGCAGGGAATGTCTTTCCACTGCCAGAGGGCAGGGATAGGTGGGATATTGGGAAGGAATTCCTGGCTGTGAGGGTTGTGGGGCCTGGAATGGAATTCCAGGAGAATCTGTGACCACCCCATCCCTGGAAGTGTCCAGGGCCAGGTTGGAGCAGCCTGGGATAGTGGAAGGTGTCCCTGCCCACAGCAGGGGGTGGGACTGGACGATCCTGAAGGTCCCTTCCCACCCAAACCATTCCATGATATTTATTTCAGGAGGTAGCTGTCTCAGCCATGCTCCAGCAAGGCATTAAAAATCCCAACCAATTACTCAATTTTCTTCAGCTCCTCTATCATTCCTGGGCTCCATCACCCTTAAGATCTCGTTCTGCCTTATTTTTGGGGGATTTTGGAAGGGTTTTTTTCTTCTTCTCCTCTTTCGCCTTGCAAGGCCATCAACCAGAGCATTCTACTCACGCCTTGGTTCTTCTCCTACCTGTGGAATGCACAGCCACTAAACCAGGATTTTCCTGGCTATCCCAGACTTTTTAACAGGCCTGGAAGGTCTGAGAAATTTATTGAGAAGCCTTGTGGGATTTGATGGAAAATTTGCCTCCTCCTGCCTTTATTTCTCACGTTTTTCTTCTGCTCCATTTCTCCTCGCTTGCTTTTTTCACACCTTCCGCATCCTCCTTCACAACTCCAGCAGAAGCTCCTTCATGCCTGCGAGGAGAGATTTGGAATTCTGTCGGAAAGCTGCAGAAGCACAAAAATATCCCTTCTGGCTGCTTTTCATGGAGCTCCTGGAGTCCAGTGGAGCTGCAAGGATGTGCAAACTCCATCCACAGGTGTTTCACTGAGTTGCTTCTCATTTTTCTGTGCCAGGATCTCTGTCCTCTTCCTTTAGGATCAACCTTTGAGTTTCTTCCTCCTCCCATCGTTTTTTGGTCATTCCCTGTTGGAATTGTTTTAGGTGCCTGAATATCTCTCTTAGAATGACGGAATTGTTAGGATTGGGAAAGATTTCCGTGCTTGAGGAGTCCAACCATTCCTTCGGCACTGGCAAGGCCACTACTGGCCATGTCCCCAGGTGCCACATCCATGGGGATGTTAAATCCCTCCAGGAATTGGGAATCCACCTCTGCCAGGATTGGACAGCCTGAATATTTCCAGTATCCAACCTAAACCTCCCCTGGCACAGCTTGAGGCTGTTTCCTCTCATCCTTGGTCCCTGGGAGCAGATCCCAACCCCCACCTGGCTCCAGCATCCCGTCAGCATCTTCCCAACCGTGTTCCTCGTGCCCAGGCTCTGCTGTTCCCTTGGAATTTCTCCAACTGGCGAGTTCCTGCCACAGTCCCCCTTTTTGCCTTTTTTTTTTTTTTTTTTTTTCTTTTCCCCATTCTCCTGTCCTCCCACTCCCACCGCTCATGCTGCCATTCTTTCAATATCTTGCAGGGAAAAGATGTTTTCATACTCCAGGATCTTGTGGAGTCTTTGATGCTAGGATATGCAAATTTATTTGCATCTCCTTTGTGCTGCTGGTACCTTGCTGTGTCTTTCAGGTGCTGGATTGTTGATCCAGCTCTGCTGTATCCTGCTGGGAATTAACCCTCATGCTGGGAGACTACTGGTAGCTGTTAATCCATGGAAAAAAAA
>VXBI01014672.1:22295-51053 GCA_013397375.1 Toxostoma redivivum | reverse complement strand
ACAAAGCAAGAGCCTGCATTAATTCCTGGCAGTTTTAGCATGGAGGTTTTTGGCAGCTGTGAACAAGAGGCTGGAGGGAAAATTTGGGGTGTGGGATTCGGGAAGAACGTGGGGAAAACAGAAGTTGTGCCAGGGATATCCCGTGATCTTCTTTCCTTCCTTGCTCCTTTGCTGGAGCAAAACAGGTTCTGGTTGTGTCAAACTGGGAGGAAATGATAAAATCTTCCATTGGTCTTGGGTGGGAATCCTCATGAAGAACTTGGGAGTTTTGCTAGTGGTTTGAGGCACTGTCCCTACTGGATAAGGATCCTTCAAAGGGGGGATTAGAGGGCTCTGTCTCAGCTGCAATTCATGGAATCGTGGAATGGTTTGGGTTGGAAGGGACCTTAAAGATCCAGTTACAAATCTTGGCTGAGTACCCATTTTCCCAGCTCTTGGGAAAGTGACTCCAATCCATGGATATCCATCCCTTTTTCCTCAAGGAAAAGTACAACACAATCCCTCCATGGAGGGACTTAAAATTTGAGGGTGTTTTGAGGGAAGGAGAAGTCTGGAGCAGTCAGGTCATTCAGCTCCTTGTATCCAAGTTTTATTATGGATAAGGCACATTTCCTTCCAATGGTGACAGGAATGCGATCCATGCTGTGCAGCCAATGGGCTGGCTGGGAAGCCAAAATAAACAGCATGGAGTGGGAGGAGGAATTTTGATGTGGCAGGGAACAAAATCCAGTGTAGGTTGCTGTGGAGTTGATTCGAGCCTCAAATGGGAGGAATTCAACCAATTCAACCCAGAATTCCTGCATGGAATCTGATGATGAATTCTCTGTTTGCTTCTGGAGTGATGATGGGCAGCGTTGTCCTGCCCTGCCATGGATTGCTCTGTGAGGTATTTTTGGAGTCTATGGGAAAGGTTTGGGTGGGAAGGTGAGAAAGGGTCAGTCCAGCATGGAACGTTGGGAATGATCATTCTGAAAGGTGGAGAAGGGTCTGGTGTGGAAGGTGAGAAATAACCAAGTGTGGAGGGTTGAGAATGGTCATTGTGGAAGGTGAAGAAGGGTCTGGTGTGGAAGGTTGGGAATGGTGCAGTGTGGAAAATGAGGAGCAGTTCAGTGTGGGAATGTGAGGAATGATTTGGTGGGGAAAGTGAGGAGCAGTTCACCATGGAAGGTGAGGAATGGTCCAGCATGGAACTTAAGGAACGATCCCTTTTGGAAGTTGAGGAATGATCCAGTGTGGAGAGTGAGGAATGATCCCTTGTGGAAGGTGGAGAGTGGTCCAGTGTGGAAGATGAGGAGTGATCCAGTGAGGAAGGTGAGGAATGGTTGGTCCAGTGTGGAAGGACTATGTGGAAGGTGAGGAAGGGTCTGGTGTGGAAGATGAGGCACAATCCCATGCCTCATCCCATGTGGAAGGTGAGGAAAAGTCTGGTTTGAACGGGGAAAAAGTTTGGTGCGTGACATGAGGAGGAGTTCAGTGGGGAAGGTGAGGAACAATCCCATGTGGAAGATGGGGACAGATTTTATGAGGAGGGTAAGGAACAATCCCATGTGGAAGGTGGGCATGGATCCCATGTTGAGGGTGAGGAACAGTCCAGTGTGGAAGGTGAGGAAGAACCTACTGTAGAAGAAAACCTAAAGAATGGTTTGGGGTGAGCTGGAAGGGCCTCATGCCTGTGATCCCACAACCTCCTGGTGTTCCATGGCTCCCACAAGCCACATGCACTGCCCACTGTGTGCCAGCCCTGAGCCAGACCTCCCACAGTGCAGCCACAGCAGGATTTGAACTCAGAACCAAAATCTGGTTTTATCCCAGGTCCTCAGGTCCATCTCAAACCCCATGGCGGATGCTGAGGAGCGCTCTGACTCCCGGCAATTAAACCCTGCTAACGATGGAATCACTCGTTCCATCCCTCGTGATTGCAGAGGGACGTTCCTGGCGCAGCCTCTTAACGAGCGCCTTCCAACACAGTTCTGCAGCACTGAAAGAAAAAAAAAATTAAAAAAATAAAATATGCATATTTTAAGGAGACAGATTGCTGCCTTCATCTGGCTCCGTGATTAGATGCCAGGGCGGCACCGTGCGACAGGAATTCCATTCTTTTCCTTCTCCACATTTTCCTTCTGTCTTTCTTTTCCTTCTTTTATGGAAATATTGTTGCGCTGGGTGATTTTTGATTCTCTGGAAAGATTCACTGCTGGGGACAGGTCCCTCTTTGCTGCCTGAACCTGTGAAAACCTTGAAGCCCCCAGGCAGAAAGGTGACATGCAGAGGTCTGCAGGATTTTTGGGAAGCAGGAACACGGCAGTGACAGCACCATTGCCACTGGGAAAAGGCAGATTTAAAGCACAACTTGGGCTTGTTTCACCCATGCTGCTCTCTTCATGGAAATCTGAATTCTCAATGTAGTTTTCAAAGGTTTCCAAGCAACCGTGTGTGGTTGGCTTTGGCACGATCCCAATATCCTCTCTCTTCCTTTGGGATGGCACCAGCCAGAAAGCTTCCTGCTGGCTTGGAGTGGTGGGAGACGGCCACCAATGTCCTCTGCTCTGGGAACCTGCTGACTGCTGCTGCCAGGCCGTGAAGCTGGGGCAGTTATTCCCTGGAATTGCAGATTCCAAGGGTTTGGGACCTTCTGCTTGGACAGAATCTCCCTGACCTTGAGAATTACGTGAAATGGGATCCCAGCCTTATCCACTCAGCTGGTGCCCAGTTCTGGGGTGTCCAGCTCTGCAGGGGTGTGGAGATGCTGGAGCAAGTCCAGAGGAGGCCCTGGAGCTGCTCCAAGGGCTGGAGTCCCTCTGCTCTGGAGCCCAGCTGGGAGAGCTGAGAATGTCCAGCCTGGAGAAAAGAAAGATCCAGGGAGACCTCAGAGCTCGTTCAGGTGCCTAAAGGGGCTCCAGGAGAGCTGGAGAGGGACTTGGGACGAGGGATGGAGGGACAGGACACAGGGAATGGCTTCCCACTGCCAGAGGGCAGGGATAGAGGTGGGATATTGGGAAGGAATTCTTTACTGTGAGAGTGGTGAGGGGCTGGAATGGAATTCGAGCTAGAAGAGAAGCTAGAAGTGTCCAAGGCCAGATTGGACAGGACTTGGAGCAGCCTGGGATAGGAGAAGATGTTCCTGCCCATGGCAAGGGGAGAGGAATAGGATGAGCTTTAAGATCCATTTAAACCCAACCCAAACAATTCCACGATTCCATAATGAAAGGGAATTTGCCCGGTGTCCACTGTGGTGTTTAATGCTTTAAAAATCATTTGCTCTACCACAACCGTTTTTGTGATGCTCTGATTTTTTTTTCCTGTTTGCTGCACACGCTGGGAATAGAATCCAATCCCATTTATTCCACTGCGTCTCCACAGCCCAAATCTTTGAGTGCTGATATTTTAATCCCATCGTTTAACACATTGCTTCCTCTCCATTCCCCCTGGCCTGTTGCAAATCCAACCTTAAGGAATGAAGCTGGAGAACAAGACTCGTTCAGGACTGGAGAGCATTTTTTGGGGGATGTTTTTTTTCCATGTCAGTAAATTTGCTTTCCTGGCTCTCCTGATGTTCACACAATCCTGACTAGTTTCTAAATTAATCTAAAATCTTCATTTCTGTTTGCTTGGCTTCTCCAAGAGGTGTCCATATCCAGCTGGGAAATTGGGAAATGTTGTTGTTGTCCCACCTGGGAGTGGGAGCCGCAGGAATTCAGCCACCAGTCACAAAGTCCTCTTGAGTAACACTGGATTTCGGGAGTGGAAAATATAATTTCAGTCTTTTGTACGTGAGTCCTCTCCTAGTTCTTGAGCAATCTTCCCAGGGAATAACAACACCTGGGAGGAGAGGAAGGCATGGAGCATCCTGGTGTGCACAGACCAAAGATGTCCCAGGAAGAAACCTGGATATTTCCCTTGAAAGAGTCGCGCTCCTAAATCCTTATAGAATGGTTTGGGTTGGGAAAGGAGCCTAAAATCCTCCTGGTTCCATCCCCCAATTATCCCAACCTCTTTGTCCAGGCAGCTTTTCTCCAGAAAGGTGAATTCCATGGGGATTTGTTTTAGGCAGAGCCATCACTCCAGAGGCTTTTCCAGGGTGGAGAGTCTTGGGCTCCCTCCCCGGGGCCGGGTGCAGCCCCTCAGGAGTAATGGGATGCTGACAGTGGGATCTTGGAGGGAAAGGATGTGGCTGATGGATTTGTTTCCTTTGTTTCCCGTGGGAAGTTTGAATTGACTGAAATCTTTGGAAAAAGGCATGGAGGGACAGGACACAGGGAATGGCTTTAAATTACCAGAGAGAATTTGGGATATTGGGAAGAAATTCTTGGGTGTGCGGGTGGTGAGGGGCTGGAATGGAATTCCCAGAGAACCTGTGGCTGCCTCTGGATCTCTGGAAGTGTCCAAGGCCAGGTTGGATGGGGCTTGTAGTAACCTGGGATGGTGGAGTGAGGTTGGAACAAGATGATCTTGAAGGTCTTTTCCAATCCAAAGCGTTCCATGGTTCCATTTTAAATTGTAACAGCAACATTTCTCTGTAGGCTCCTCTTGAATGTGGTACTGTTTTAAAGGAATTTAATTCTAATTTAATTTTAATTTATAGGAATTCAGATTAGTGGACAGAGGAGAATCCAAGTGATGTCTCCTGTTGAGGGATAACAATGCCAGACTTCCTCTAAACAAAATATTGCTGCTGTTCTTGCTGAGCATGGAATTATTTTGGTTGGAAAAGGTCATAAATTCCAACTATTAACAGCACAGAGCTGTCCTTTCAGCCAGAAAGGTCAGCACGGGGTTTTAGGTGATATTTAAGGTGAGCAAACAAACATAGATTCGATTGGAAACTAGGACAGGAATCCTGGTCTGGGTTGCCTGAGCTTTTCCTGAACTTCCAGGATTCCAGGTGGCCCCAAAAGGCAGGAGCTGTCCTAATATGGTGCTTTAATGGATTACTCAGAGATCATTAAAATCACTCTGCAGCGGTTTTAATCATGCCTCGTGTCTCCCTGCTCCCAGGCAGGCAGCTGCTTCCTAAAGGTCTGGTGGAGTGAGGGCTCCTGGCTGGCTCCTGATGGATTGGGAATTTCTCTCCGTGCCTGGCAGATTTTGCATGCACAGGCCTTGATGAGTCGTGATGCTTCGTTAGCTCTGCAGCACTAATGAGCAGCCAGAATAAGCAAGTCATGGAATCATGGAATGGTGGAATGATGGAATCATGGAATGGTTTGGATTGGGAGGGATCTTAAGGATCATCCAGTCCCACCCCTCTGCAATGGGCAGGGACATCTTCCAATATCCCAGGTTGCTCCAATCCCAGTCCAGCCTGGCCTTGGACACTTCCAGGGATCCAGGGGTAGCCGTAGCTTCTGTACAAATTCCATTCCAGTGCCTCACCACCCTCACAGGGTGGAATTCCGTCCCAATATCCCATATAAACCCATTTGCTGTCCATTTAAAGCCCCCTTGTCCTGGCATTCCCAACGCATGTGTCTGGAAGCTGCACCTGCATTTTCCAGGGATGGAAACAACTTCCCTCAACCTCCTTTTGATTAGGTCCAGGACCAAATTGAAACTGTAATTTTATTAAATGGAATTAGCAGAGTAAAGCTCTAATTAAGAAGGGTTTAACAATAATCTCTCGGAATGAGCAAAGTCGTGGTATCCTGCCTGTGGACTGGGCCATGCTCCACTCCCTGGCTTTTTTTGGGAATGTTTTGTAATGTAGCTTTTATAACACAGTTTTGTGGCTCCTTCTGACTAAGAATTTATTTACAAATCCGTCCCTCCCAAGGGGTGACTGGAAAAAGGGGTCATGGAGCATGGTGGTGTAACCATCCACGGCCTTTTAATTTAATGCATCCTAAATATTTCATTTGGATTCTTTTGAGTCACCTGGTGCAGGTGAAGCAAATTGTGTTTTGCTGAACTAAAATTCCCACTTTTGCCTGGGATAACTCTGAGGAGCAGTCAGAGTTTAAAAAAGAGGCATGACAAGATATTATTGTTGTAGAGGGAACGGGGTCCTGGCAGGAAATCCATGAATGTCAACTTTAACATTTTCACTGTCCTTCCTACGCTTTCCTGGAATCCACCAGTCGAGTGGGTTTTCCTGCCCTGTCAACCTTTAGGGATGAATATTCCTTTTATTACTCCTCCTTTCTCTCCCTGTGATGTGCAAGCCACGGAATGATGTCACGGGAACCGAAATATGGCTGGGGAACAAATAAATGTTGTGAGGACTGGGACAGAGGTGGGTGTTTTCCCCAGAAGGCTCAAAGCACTGGAAAAATGCCAGCACCCTCCCTTCCCGGGATTGAGGCTGCTCTTGCAGGATTGGGAATTCCAGGAGAACTCAAAATCTTGTGGGACTGGGAATTCTGGAGGAGCTCAATCTTTTGTGGGGTTGGGAATTCCAGAGGAGCTCAGCCTCTTGTGGGGTTGAGAATTCCAGGAGGAACTCAATCTCTTGTGGGATTGGGAATTCCAGGAACTCAACCTGTTGCTGGATTGGGAATTCCAGGAGCTCAGCCTCTTGTGGGGTTTGGAATTCTGGGAGAGCTCAGCCTCTTGTGGGATGGGATTGAGAATTCAGGAGGAGCCCAACCTCTTGTGGGGTTGGGAATTCTGGGAGTGCTCAACCTCTTGTGGGGTTGGAAGAACTCTGATCCCCCTTTTCTCTGGGATGAGCCCCCCAGCTCCCTCAGACAGTCCTTGGAAATCCCTTCCCGTCCAAGGAAAGAAGTCAGGAAGTGCCTCAGCCTCTCCCTCATCCTTTATCCCCTTTCCCTGTCCATCCCACAAGGGATGGAGATTCCCCTCTGCCCCATTTTCCATGGATCCATGGGAATATCTTCCATTGTCTTTTAGCTGCAAGAACCCAGATTAATTCCAGTTGGGATTTATGCCCTTTCCCATTTTCTCCCTGACCAACCTCCCGCCATCCTTGTCTTGAGTTCCTGCCCTCCTTCTAGAGGCCACAAACTCCCTGTTCTCCATTAATTCCAAGCTGGAAAGCCCTTTCCAGGAGGAATATTCCCTAAAATCCAACCTAAACTTTCCCTGGCACAGCTTGAGGCCGTTTCCTCTCATCCTGTCCTTTGTTTCTCAGGACCAGATCCCAAGCCTCACCTGGGTTCATCCTGGGATCTTTTTGATCCGGTTTTTCCCCAGGATGAGCCTCTCCAGCTGCCTTAGCCTCTCCTGGTTCTCCAGACCCTTCCCAGCTCCATTCCCATCTCTGGACACGCTCCATCCCTCCAGGTTGCTCTTCAACATGATTGACATATTCCCAATTAGCATCCTGTTCTTTTCTTAGGCCCAATTCCCCCCCAGAATTCCAGTCCAACATTACGGACGGAAGTTCTGGTGAGCAGGAAGCGTTAATCCATGAGATCTCCATGGACATGTTGTCCTAGGCTTGCAGGAATGGGAAAGAGACAAAAAAAAAATTCCTTTTCTAGAAGGACAAACATGAATCACTTTGTGTTTCTCTGTGAGTAATCCTGTAAATCTGCGGCACCCGGCAGGAATTCTGTCACATCCCACCCGATCCATGCTTCCATGGAGTAGCATCTCCCAGCTGGGTGAACCGGAGTTGAAGATAAAATTTAGAACAAGTGGTAAAAGTCCTCGTGGGCTTTCTAAAAATACGGCGCCCTCTTGTCATCAGCATCGCAGCTTTCCCAAGGAGCCAACGGGAACGTTCTTCCCTGAGGAAAACTGGATTTGTCGCACACAAGCTGTCATGGCTCCTGCTGGCTCAGGAGGAACCCTTGGGAATTTGGTTTGTGGTCCCAAATGTGAGGAGGAGTGGGTGGCTTTTGAGGGTTGGTGTTTGGAGCTGGGCGTCTTCGAGGGCTTTTCCAACCCGAATTATTCTGAGGAGGATGGGGCAGGATACAGGGAACGTTTCAGAGCTTCAGAGATGGGAAGTTGGGAAGGAATTCCACCCTGTGAGGCCCTGGGATGGAATTCCCAGAGAAGCTGTGGCTGCTCCAGTCCTGGAAGTGTCCAAAGCCAGGTTAGATGGGGCTTGGAGCAACCTGGAATAGTGGAAGGTGTCCCTGCCCATGGCAGGGATGGTGGAATTCCATGGTCTTGAAGGTCCCCTTCCAACCCAAACCATTCCATGACTTCTTTGTGATTCCATGCTTTCAATGTCTCCAGTTGTAAAAGTGAAACTCTCCTGATTTGTGGAAACTTTCTTTTCATCCCTGTTGGTGCCTGGTGACAAATATTTGGAATTTTGTGGAATGACTCCGGGCAAAACTTGGATTTCAGCACGTCTCCTCTCAGCCCTTTTCCGTCATAATTCAACCTTGTAAAATCATTATTTAAAGCCAAAATCTGCCCTAGGGAAGAGATTTTTCTCAGCTTTCTTTGTCCCGAGGTCAATCCTTCGACTTGCAAAGTTGGAAGAATGAAGGAATCCTCCAGTAAAACTGGGAGACATCTCAGATGGATTACATCTCATCCCTGGCTTTGCTAAACCCTTTTGTAGTGCAGACTGGGTTTAGTCCCTTGGTTTTAAGGACTAAAACCTATTTTTGGGTATTTACTGGGTGGCATTTCTGTGGCACGTGATGGTGGTAGTGGAAAGGGATGGGATGGGATGGGATGGGATGGGACAGGATGGAACAGAACAGATGCCCTAACTTAATGATCCACATATCCCAGATTCTGGGTGAAATTTACTGGCAGGAACTGATCTTGTGTGACCTTGAAATCTGGTCTTGAGATTTTCCTAACTCCATGAATTTCCTAAATTTTCTCCAGGTTTTGTTGTTGGGACAGGTGTCCCATGTGACACAACAATTCCCATGTAACACAGTAATTCCTGGGGTCTGGATCTGGTTTGATCTCATAGGTCCCTTCCAGCTCAGGATATTCCATGATTCCCTGATTCCCTGCCACATCCATTATCCCTGTTGACTTAATCTGGTACCAGTCTGGGTGCAGCATTCAGCCTGGAAATTCCTGGAATCATGGGAGATGCATGTAAGAATCACGCATTTGCTAGGAGAGTAGGTTTTGGGTCTTGTTCCATTATTTTGGTGAGACTTTTGGGTAAATATTGCATTGGTTGGATTTTTGAGTTGCTTAAAAGCTGATATTTGTCCCAAATCCTTGTTTTGTCCCAAATATGAGCTTTGGACATGGATTCAGTTCCAAGGCCACACAAAATTCCTTAGAATCCCTTCTTCTTTTTAACCAGCATCACAATGATGGCACTTCAGGGTGTTCAGGCTCAGCTGGGAAGCTCCAAGAAGGAAAACGCAAGGAATTTGGTGTCGCCAGCCTGGTTCTGGTGGAGTTGGGTGAACTCAGAGAGTGTCATGCTGCTTTAATTCCTCCTCCTTGGGCACCTCTGTGCTTAAACAAAGGTCTGAATTAGTTCCTCTCATAATAAAGAGGTGGTGCCGAGCAACAGCCGTAACTTTATCCCTGATGTTCCCAAGATCCCAGCTGATGGACAAATGAGCCCATCCTGGCCTCTTTAAATCATCACCGTGGTGATGATTGATCAGTGACGGGAGGGAGGAGACAAAAGGCCCTCCTGAATATTTGATTCCTCATCCTCTCAACATTTCAGTTGTTCCAGCTGAAAGGTTAAGTGGGGATGGAGAAAAAAAAAACAAAAACAAAAAAACAGGAATTTGGGCTGAGGGTCTGTGGAAAAGTTAAAATTTGCGGCTCTGCTCTTCCTTGAGGACTCGAAATTTTATCCCGGCTCTCAGTTGGAGAAATGAAAGTTTAAAGTTGTGAACCTTTCAGAGATTGCCTCACCCCCTTGGAATGGCTCATCCCGGGATGTGGCGGGTGGAACAAGGCAGGCATTGAGGGAGTGGGTGCTTGGCCAGATGTTTCCAGGGAGTTTCACAATAGTCCTTTCATTTCCTGGGCCCGAGTTCCGACCGAAATCCAGGGCGAGGAGGGAGGATCGTGGTGGTTGATGGAGCTGCCGGGTGGGAGGCTCCTCATGGGAGTGAAAATCCTAGGGCAGGATAAAAGAGGTGTTTCTGAACTGCTGGGAGTTCTGTGGAAGAGGGATCTGTTGGATTCAATCTGTTGGATTCCCAAATGAAAAAGAGGAATCTAGTCGTGACTTCCTTTCTCTTTGGGGGACCTGAGGGAAAATGTTCTGTGGGCTGAATTTCTGAGGTGACATTTGTCCAAGGTGTTCGTTTTGTCTTGGTTTTCCTAGCTCCATTTGAATTCCCTAAATTTGGAAATTTTGGAAATTTTCTAAGTTAGGAAATTTTGCTGCAGGTTTCGTCGTTCTACAATTGTTACAATTGTCCCATGTAACACCACAATTCCTGGGGCTTGGATCTGGTTGATCTTTAAGTTCTCTTCCAAACCGAACCATTCCGTGGTTCCTTCCAACATTCCTCCCAAATTCCTTCCTTGAAGGTCCTTCTAGAAGTTGTTCCAGATGCTTTGAAGCCCAAGGTGTGAATCCTTTTCTATTATTCGTCCATGGAGAAAGTGGTGGAAGGCTCATGGATAATTTGCAGTGTTCATGAAATCGCCATCCCTGGAGATGCCCAGAATCCAACCGGACGCAGTCCTGATGCATCTGCTCTGGATGGGCCTTCCATGAGCAGGAAGGTTGGATTAGGTGATCTCCAGAGGTGCCTGCAAGCCTCAAGTGTTCTCTCATTCCGTGAAAAAAAGTTCTTTTAGGATGCAGGACTCAATTTTTGGGGGTGCTGGAGCTTTTCCAACTCACCCTACCCAGGCAGGAGCTCTCCCACTGTGTTTTTGGGAAGTTCCCAGTGCCTCCTGTGTGGATCCACTGAGAGGAATCCTCTGGAGCTGATTTTTGTGCTGAGGACTGAGGTTGAATTCTGGTTTTGAGCTGAAACAGAGATATATCAGATTCCAGAGAAACATGTTTGTATTGGATGTTTGGGCCATAAACAACGTGGACAAAGATTAATTGCCTTTTTCTTTGGGAATTATTAGGGATTTGAATAAAGGATGGTAACAACTGTGGGAAGGCTGGAGCTGCTCCAGTTATGAAAAAGTTGGGTGATTAAGGAGTGGGATGTTTGTAGATTCAGGAGGATGATGGTTCAGCGAATCCAGAGAAACTCAGAACTTCCCAGGCTGGGAATTGGGAATGTCACAAGAGTGAGCAGGAGATGAATTTGCAGCAAGGGAGAGGAGCAAATTTTTCCCAGAAAATCCTTGGCTGCCCCATCCCTGGAAGTGTTCAAATCCAGGTTAGACAGGGGTTGGATCAATCTGGGATAGCAGAAAGTGCCCCTGCCCTTGGAATTGGGTGATTTGAAGGCCTCATCCAACCCAAAACATTCCATAATCCTATGAAACAGCTCTGCTCCTGCCAAAGCCAGAAAATGATGGAGCTGTTCCAGTCCGGGGAAGGTGTCTCCCATCTTCGCCAATAAACAACTAAATTCTGTGGTTTGGATGTGTCAGAATTCTTCAGTTGGTGCTCGAATTGCTGCTTTGCAATTCCTTAATTTTATTTCTTGTTTCCATTTCTGTGGAGAACGATTGGAGAGGCCCACGTGGATCCTCGAGTTAATGGTTTCCAGTATAAACTGAGCCAGAGGTGACCCTGAGGATCCGCATGAGCTGGAGAGAGGCTTGGCCTGGAAAAATATTAAGTTAATGTTAGATATTGGGAAGGAATTTTTCCCTGTGTGTTGAGGGGCTGGAATGGAATTCCCAGAGAACCTGTGGCTGCCCCATCCCTGGAATTGTCCAAGGTCAGGTTGGATGGGGCTTGGAGCAACCTGAGATAGTGAAAAATGTGGGAAAATGGTGGGAGGTGGAACTGGATGATCCCACAGATCCAAATCATTCTGGGATTTTGGTTTTTTTTCCCACCATTCCTTACAGGAGTGTCCTTTATAGGAGAAACAGCTCTTGGTGATCTGCAGGAGCAGAAGTGTGGGTGCACGATTCCCCTTCTAAAATTAGATTTAAATTGGAAATGGAGTTTTATTACGCTCTCTGAGAAACTACTTTGTAACTTCCGAGGGTAAGATGAAGAGCTCTCCCGGCTAATATCCAATAATATCCAATAAAATGGAAAGCTGTCAAGGTTAAAGGAAATCATTGTAATTAAAGGCCGCCCTTAAAAATGAACTTGGCTTTAAAATAAGAAAATTTATGCTGCTTTCAGATATCAAACAGCCAGAACAGAGTTCAAGGCTCTGCTCATTTCTTTCTTCCACATTTTTCATTATAACTTCAGGAATTTTCATTATTGCTTAATCACTTTATCCCTACCTAATTATTCCATAAATAAATTAAAAACAAAAAAAAAAAATCCAAACTGCCTGATTGACAAAAATAAAAAATAAAAAAATCTAAATTTGAGTCTTGCAGTGCTTTGACAGTCTCACACCAACTTTTTTTCCCCATTTTGAGACCTTTTAATTTTCTTTTCTGAGAGATTTGAATCCTTGCTCAGCACCAGGGAAGGGATTGTCCTAAATTTCCACACATCCCAGCAGTAGGTGAGGAAGGGGCAGCTTTTATTCCATGCAGAGGATGAAGGATGCAGCCCTGATTTTCCCTCCAGAGCCACAGCTCTGAAATTTCCAGCACTTTAGGAATGTCTGGGGTAATTTGAAGTTCACAATAAACTCACGCTTGATTATTTGAGTTTTCTTCTCGAATCCCAACCCCATTTCCTGTTAATTCCATGCAGCTCCCTCGCCAGTCACGGTGCCAGGGTGGAGCAGAGGAATTGTTTATGAATTCATAACTTAACAGGGAAATAAACATCTGTCAGAGCCTTGCTCCGGAGAATTATGGATATGGATAATAAAGTGCAGGGGAGACCTTGGAATAGTGATGTTAGGGGCTTGAAAAATAATGGGTATGATTTAGACCCAAATATGCGATTTCTTTGTGGAATTTCAGGCTCACAAAATACAGCCCAAACGGGATTTGAAGTTTCAAAGCCTCAGTTCAGAGCAGGAATCTGAAGGACTTTTTTATTTGTATCACCTGGTACTGGTGCCTCCTGAAATTATCTCGGAATTTCAATATAGCCTTGGTTTTGAAGATAAAATTCTTATTTTAGAACCTGAGTGCACTTCTAAGACACGTGACGGCGCCTCTGATGAGTTTGTTGATCAAAAAGTTGCAGTGTCGCAGAAGGAAAAGTGCAGATGATTTTAGGGAATAACAAAACATCAAAGCAGTCGCTACGGGAGAGCGGGAGGAATCATTAGGAACTGGGATTGATTTCTGACAGCAGAGAGATCATGTCAAAAATGCCTAAAATTCAGATGGAGATCAGTTGTTTTTTGAGAGCCGACCCTCGTGGTTTTGTGTGTTGTCAAAAGTGATTTTTTTGGAGCTATTTTCTGGAAGAAAAGAATCCGAAGTTGTTCAGGGACAATGGCTGGGGTTGTGTCGCATCGTGTTTGGGATTAATGTGGAGTTATGGAATGGTTTGGGTGAAAGGGGACCTTCAAGATCATCCCATTGCAACCCTCTGCCATGAGCAGGGATGCTTTCCATCATTCCAGGTTGCTCCCACCTGACTTTGGACACTTCCAGGGGTGAGGCAACCACAGCTTCTCTGGGAATTCCATCCCAGCACTTCACCACCCTCACAGCAAGGAATTCCTTCCCAAATCCCGTCTAACCCTGCCCTCTGGCAGTGGGAAGCCGTTCCCTGTGTCCTGTCCTTCCATTGCTTGTCCAAATCCCCTCCCCAGCTCTCCTGGAGCTCCTTCAGGCACTGGAAGTGACTCTGAGCTCTCCCTGGATCCTTGGCTTCTCCAGGCTGGACATTGCCAGCTCTCCCAGCCTGGCTCCAGTGAGTGACTCAGCCTTATCTTCTTCAGTATCTTAATTTGAGATGATTTGCCTCTAAAAGGGCAAAATATTATCCCTGAAAAACCCATCTGTGTATTTTTCTGACGCGTGCTTAGCTCCGAGCAGGAGTATGACTGCAACAGTAAAGTAATCGGCTCAAAGGCAGGCGGTGTTGTGGATTCCTAATGAAATTGTCCCGGAGCTGCAGGTGGTAAAGCTGGAATATAATTGTCTGCCTCAGGAATTATCTGGATTTTTTTTCATTACATTCAAAGAGCTGGAGTGAAAGGAAGTTGGTGTTAACTGGATGCAGAATTCCTGGTGCAGAGCTCAGCGCTTGCACCTTGAGTGTCATAGAGGAGTTGCTCTGAAGAGCTTGGATTTGGATAAAAAGGGTCCCGAGAAAGTAGGGGTAAACTAAATAAAATTATTAATTAATTGTAGTTATCATGTTGTCTGGGATTCTTCTCTCTAAATGTACCTGAAGGAATTAATATTCTTTTAATTGGAAAGGCCTGATCAGTCAGAATTCCGTACTAAAGGGAGAGGAAAGCATGGATTCCATTGCTGTACAGGTGTGGAAATGAAAAAACACCTGGAGTTCACCCAAGCTCGTGGTAAAGCCTTGAATGGGTGCCCAGAATGAGCCTGGATTTGGCTGCAAAACTCATCCAATTTCCAAATAATTGGATATTGGCCTCACCATCACAATTCCTACCATCCAAAATCTATAATTCCATGATAAAAACATCCAGTGAGACAACAGTTTCTAGACAGAGCTTCATGAAACCGCTGAAACTGCTTTTCCCCAGATCCTCATTTGCTGAAATGAGTGCATTAACAGAGATTTTTTTCCCCCGCAGACTTCCCAGTGTCAGTTCTCCTATGGATCCCTGGCAGGGATGTCTTGTATAAATAGATTTTGACTGGTTGTTACTGGAGCTTCCAGTTCCCACGCCGATTCTTATCAAAGCAGATTAGTTTCCAGCCAAAGCTGGGTTTTTCTTTCTTTCCAGGGATTTATCGCATCCAAACAAGGCCGCGGCCTAGCGGAAGTGGCCACGTTTGTGTCCTCAGAATTTCTGAACCTCTTGAAAAGGAGATGGGGCTGTTTTATCCTTCCCTGCCTCTTTGGGAAGCAGAACCTGGATGTTGTCTGGTGCACTGATTCTTATCAAGGTGGATTAATTCCCAGCCAAAGCTGGGTTTTTCTTTCTTTCCAGGGATTTATCGCGTCCAAACAAGGCCATGGCCTAGTGGAAGTTAGGAGGTGCTGAACCTCTTGGAAATTGGATGGGGCTGTTTTATCCCTCCCTGCCTCTTTGGGAAGGCTGGAAGCTAGACCTGGATCCTGTCTGGCACAACGATTCTTATCAAAGCAGATTAGTTCCCAGCCAAAGATGGGTTTTTCTTTCTTTCAAGGGATCTGGCGCATCCAAACAAGGCCACAGCCTAATGGAAATTAGGAGGTCTGACCCTCTTGAAAATGGGATGGGGCTGTTTCATCCTTCCCTGCCTCTTTGGGAAGCAGGACCTGGATGCTGTCTGGCACACTGATTCTTATCAAAGCAGATTAATTCCCAGCCAAAGCCGGGTTTTTCTTTCTTTCCATGGATCTGTCACATCCAAACAAGGACACAGCCTAGTGAAAATGGCTGTGTTTCTGTACTCAGCACTCCTGAGCCTCTTGAAAATGGGATGGGGCTGTTTTATCCCTCCCTGTGTCTTTGGGAAGGCTGGAAGCAGGACCTGGATCCTGTCTGGCAGCTTTGGATAATCACCGCCTGCATGGGGGGTGAAGTTTCACCCCAATGCTTCCATTCATTCTCCCGGCCTTTGGATTGTGTTGAGCAGGCAGAGGCCTGATGGCATCAGGTTGTTTATCTTTCCTGGAGTGCTTTGGCTCCGTCCTGGCATGATGGGATCCAACCGGCTTCTCCACGGATCACCTCTTCGAGAGGCGCCTGCTGGGCTCTGTGGGAAGCTAAACCTGGAGTCGAGTTCATTTAAGGATTAAGTGTTTGCAAAATTCCTGTAATTGCCCAGCCAGACCAAAGCCAGGGAATTAAACCAGGATAACACAACCCTCCTGTGGATATTTGAAGCCCTGATAGCATCAGGACCCAGGGGATGCCACAACTTGTGGTTGGGAGAGCCATTAAGGAGATTTTCCTGCTTTTCTAGTTGTCAGCCTCTCTCTCTGAAGCCAAGAGCCCCCAGTTTGGCCAAGAAAAGTCCTGTCTTTGGGAAATCTCCTGCTTTCTTGTCTGACTGAGGATCTGCTTCCTGGGTTTTTGTAATTAGGAGGGGGAATTGTCTCACCTCTAAATTTGATGTTTGTAGTTATTCTACAGGAGATGATGTTAAATAATGCTGGGAAATAAAACTAGGTGGGAACCTGGTGCTGTTTTTTCCCCTCTTTAAATCATCCAAGGAAAGCAGAGCTTCCTTAGGATACAGAAATCCAGGGGGGAAAAGCCATGGAACAGTTTGGCTTGGAAAGGGATCTTCAAGATCATCTTATTGCACTCCCATTCCATGGGCAGGGACACCTTCCAATATCCCTGGTTGCTCCAAACCTTGGACACTTCCAGGGGAGGCACAGCCACAGCTTCTCTGAGTTCCTCCTAAACCTAATTTCTTCCAACCCTTTATCCTTCTTCCCACTCATCTTAATTCCTGATGCTAAACTGGAAATAAAATTCTGGAAACAGATAAAGCTCCGCCATGGAGAGCACAACCCCTGTGGAATCAGGGAATGATGCATTTTTTGCATAATAAAAAACTCGAGATCCACTCGCTGACGCTGTCATGGGTGTTGATAAAAGCTCATTTTCCTCGGGGATGATGCCATCCATGGATGCAGTTTTCCCTCGGAACTTCCACGGGGAACAATGCTCGTCAGCCACCAGGGCCTGAAGTAACGTCACGGAAATGAATAAAATCAGCTCCCCTTGGGTGGCCAAGCACTTTCTGACCTCTCCCGATTCGAGTTCTGCTCTGTAAATATTACAGAATGTTATAAGTTTTTCTAAGTGGTTGAGTTCCAGAAGGATGTGAAGTGGTTCCAGGACAAAATCCTTTTCAGGGGTGTGGATTTAGGCATCCAGCACCCTCCCAGGGAAGAATTCCTTCCCAATATCCCACCTATCCCTGCCCTCTTGTTGGAGGAAGACATTCCCTGTGTCCTATCACTTTTCTAAAGTGAATTCCCTCTCCAGCTCTCCTAGATCCCATTTAGTCACCAGAAGGATTTATCAGGAAATTTATTTTTCAGGACTTATCAGGAAAACTCACAGGCTTAGTTTCCAGAAAATATTTCCAGGCTTTTGAGGAAAAATCCTCGTCTCCAAAAAATATTTATTGGATCTGTGAACAGAATTTTTATTGCCTTCATTAAGATAGTTACAGAAAAGTTCTGGAAGCAAGTCCGACCCTTTCCTTGATCCACCAAGTCTGAGTTGGACTGGGAAAACTCGTTCCACCAGTTGAGGTTTGCCAAGGGGAGGAATCTCTGCATTCCCTGCATCGCTCTCATCAAAATGTTGGCCTATTTTTCCCGATTTTGTTGTTTTTCCCATTAATCTATGATTTCTGGTGGGCTTCTCTGGGAAGAAACTGCACATTTCTCACTGGGAATGGCTGTCCCTGGGGAGTTTTTTTAATCTCCCTGCCCCAAATCCATGCTCAGTGTCTGGGATTTGATAGCAGGGCTAGCACAGCAAATTATCTTCCCTGGTAATCAAGTATGAAACGCTTGGAGCAATCCAAATTAATAGATGGGATGGGATGAAATTAATGGGATGGGATGAAGGTCAGGAGGATTCAGGTGCAGACTCAGCTCTTGCTTAACTATTTTAGGCCACGCTTAAGTGGGTTGACACCATGACCCTGAACTTCAAGGCGTTGGGTGTTGATGGAAATTCAACTCCAGGCTTTGATTTGTCACCATTCCATCTCTGCAATTCCAAGCTTTGAGATTCCAGGAGTTTGATCTGGTTCTGGAGAGGTGAAGGTCCAGCTGCTCTCTGCTGTCATCCAGTAAAATGTTTGGATCCCAGTGTGAGCAGGAAAAGGGGGGAATGCTGCCCCTCTATCCCATTCTGGTGAGATCCCATCTGGAATTCTGCATCCAGCTCTGGGGTCCAATATCAGAAGGATGTGGAGCTGCTGGAGCAGATGCAGAGGAGGTCATGGAGTTGCTCTGAGGATTGGAGAGAAGCTGGGAGAGCTGGGAATGTCCAGCCTGGAGAAGAGAAAGATCCAGGGAGACCTCAGAGCCCCTTCCAGTGCCTGAAGGGGCTCCAGGAGAGCTGGAGAGGGACTTGGGACAAGGGATGGAGGGACAGGACACAGAGAATGGCTTCCCACTGCCAGAAGGCAGGGATGGATGGGATATGGGAAGGAATTCTTCTCGGTGAGAGTGGAAATTCCACTGGAACAGGATTCCCAGAGAATCTGTGGCTGCCCCATCCCTGGAAATGTCCAAGGCCAGAACAAAAACCCTGGGTCAGATCCCTCAAATCCCCACAAAGATCCTGTTCTTTTTGTAGGATTTTTGCAGGGTTTTTGTGGAGTTTAATTGAGACGTTTTCCCAAGCAACATTCTCTCATCTTCAATCCAGCTGACAAACACTAAATTCCCTGACATCCCTGTAATTAGCTGCAGACAGCTGACTTGAAGTTGGACAAAAACCTGCTAAATTTGCCACATTCTGTGCCGTTATTTCGAGC
Source organism: Toxostoma redivivum (assembly GCA_013397375.1). NCBI lineage: Eukaryota > Metazoa > Chordata > Aves > Passeriformes > Mimidae > Toxostoma > Toxostoma redivivum. Next base: position 32,531 of record VXBI01014672.1, on the reverse strand, counting down.
TATTCCTCTTGAAGGACTGTCCTTCACCCCGGAAGCTCAAGACACCAAAAAGATTCCACACTCTGGGAGAAGCAGGATCAGCACTTGGCAATTTCCTGGCCTTTTATCCTGGCTCTGCATCCACAGGATCCAAATCTCTCCCTGTTTTTTTGCCCCTGAGCACTGCAGGATGAATTTCCTGGAGGAATTTAGCTTCTCAGAAGGGATTTGAGTGCAAGGAGCCAAATTCTCCTGGGAAAAGAGCAGATTCCTGTTTATCCCACCCCGCCACTCCCACTGGGAATTTTGAGGTGCTGCATCATATTCATGACCTATTTGTATGCCCAAAGCTGTGGCTCGGTATTAGAGCTTTTTGGGATTAATGATTGTCCCTCATCTCATTTTTATGGGTAACCGGGACGAGGTTATGTCTTTACCACCGCCCTTTTCCATGTGGGTGAAAAGAGGGATGTGGTAGCATCATGGAATCATGGAATTTGGGTTGGAAGGGATGTAAAGGATCATGCAAGTCCAACCCCCAAGCTTCCACTAACTCAGGTTGCTCCAAACTGGTCTTGGACCCTTCCAGGAATGAGATAGCCACAGATTCTTTGGAGATTCCATCCCAGCTCCTCAAAGGGAAGAATTCCTTCCCAATATCGCATCTATCCTTGCCCTCTGGCAGTGGGAAGCCATTCCCTGTATCATGTCCCTCCATCCCTCATCCCAAGTCCCTCTCCAGCTCTCCTGGAGCTGCTTCAAGCACTGGAAGGAACTCTGAGGTTTCCCTGGATCCTTCTCTTCTCCATGATGAGAAGGAATCCCATTTTATTCCACCTCATCCTATCCCAGTCTTTTTCCTCCTGCTTCCTCTCAGTGGTTTAGGAATGACCAAAAAGGAACGAATTCCAGGTATTTTCCTTCCCCTTTCATTGTAGACCTCTCCTTTTATTTTTTTTCCCCATCTATTTTTTGTGTTTCCTGATAAATTTCCGTCCTGATTTTCCTGGTGGTTGCCCTTTCCTCGGGATTCCTCTCCTCGTCCCCAAACCTCAGTTTGGGAGCTGTCAAAACCCAGCATAAAGTTCCCCATTTTGGGAAATTGATGGAGGTAATTTGGCTTACAGGAGAAAAATGTGGATAAGGGGCTTCCAAACCATCTGGTGGTCTCTTAATGGCTTTGCAGAATTACCACCTTTCCAGCGCCTCCCATTTGGTTTCTCTTAAATCATTAAAAAGAAATAAAAAGTGAAAAAAAATTATAAAAAAATAAAGAGAAGAGTGCAGGCTCTCCACACTCCTGCCAAGTAGGTCAGGCTTTTCCCAGTTGGATGGTTTGGGAAGTGGAGACATTATTCGGAGTGACTTTTTCCAAGGTTTTTTTTGAGGAGTTGAAGACAACTGGAAGCACGAAAGTGGTTGCAAGTGTTGCTCCAAGACTGGAATTTCAGGGTTAGCAAAATAATTCCAATTAATCAGGGCCAGATTAAAATAAATATTGGTGAAATCCAGGAAAACAAGTGACGCATTCCTCGTTTTTTTCCCATGGGGGAAAATGCTGTAAGATTGGGACATAGCCTGAAAGAAGGAAAGAGCGGGGAATTGGGGCTGCATAAAATGGGACAGAGATCCCTCCAGGCATTTTAAGCTGTAGAAAACGCCACCGCAAGCTTTTCCCGGAGGAAAAGCTGGAGTGGTTGAGCTGCCACTGTTGGATTGGGGTTTTTTTTTTTGCCAGAAATACAGCAAGGAGGGAATGTCTGAACATGAAATCTCCAGGATATGGAATAGCAGTGCAGTGTCACCACCTCTGTCAGATGAGGTAGGGAATGTCCAGCCTGGACAAGGGAAGGATCCAGGGAAACCTCTGAACTCTTTCCAGGGCCTATAGGGGTTCCAGGAGAGCTGGAGAGGGACTTGGGACAAAGGATGGAGGGACAGAACACAGGGAATGGCTTCCCATTGGGAAAGTGGAAATTTAGGTGGGATATTGGGAAGGAATTCTTCCCTAGGAGGGTGGTGAGGCCCTGGAATGGAATTCCCAGAGAATTTGTGGCTGCTACATCCCTGGAAGTGTCCAAAGCCAGGTTGGACAGGGCTCGGAGCAACCCTGGCATAGGAGGTGTCCCTGGCCTTGGGAGCAAGAGGATCTTGAAGGTTCCTTCCCACCCAAACCATTCCATGGTTCTATGACCAAACTTAAGGCTCTGGAGTACAGGATTAATAAACTGCTCTTTCTGGAAGTACCTTGGAATGGACCTTCAAGCCCATCCAGTTCCACCCTTTTCCATGGGCAGGGACACCTCCCACTATCCCAGGGTTGCTCCAAGCCCTGTCCAACCTGGTGTTGGACACTTCCAGGGATCCAGGGGCAGCCACACCTTCCCTGGGAATTCCATTTCAGCAGTTCCCCACCCTCATCAAACACATTTTCCTTCTATCTCCTCGGAATCTTCCCTTTTATTTTTAAAGTTAAAATCCATAAATCTCATGTTTAATCTAGGCCGGTATCAACTCCCTGGAATTTCTCTGCCTGGAAGGAATAAAAAAAAGCCTCTTACGGGAAATAATTCATTTATGCCACGGCTCCTTCCAGCTGAGAGAATCCTTAAACTCCCAATCCCTCCCCTGCCACAATTTTAATTTCATATTGCACCACTCCAGATAAATTGTAGCTCCGAAAAATTTTTAGGCAGAAAGAGATATCGGGAAGAAGAATGCGGAGCATTAAAAATGGATTACATGGTGTCATTTCTAGATTCCTTGCCTGAGCTATTAAATATTTAGGATTCAAATCCCAGATTTGATCTTGATTTCTCCACAGCTCTGAGGCTTTCCAGGTCTTTTCTGAACTGCTTTTTCCTGGGGAAAACAGGATTTTACCTTGCATGGAGTTCACCTTGTGGCTTGGCAGGGGAACTCCTGCTCCTGACAAGTCTTTTTTTCTCAATATTTTTTAATTTTTGGACCCTTTTCTCCACTGCCTTCCTGAGCCATCAGCTGCGAGTTCAGGACTAAAGCACGGTCAAACTTCCCCTTTTTTTCCCCCCTTAATTTTTTTTCCTGAAGAAAGACAGATCTGAGGCCGGTCTTGTCTTAAATATCAGGATTTGGGAATAACTCATGGGGTCCCCTCCTGGTTGTAATGACCCCATTCAGGTTCTCAGGGCAGCCTTGAAGTGGGAAGATCAGAAACTTTCCGAGAGGGGAAAAAAAAGGAACAAAATAAGAAGACCCCAAATAACACCACCATAAAAAAAGCAACCCCTTGTTTCCTATCTCCCAGCTAATTAAACTCTTCTGAAAAAAGCTGAAAAAAAACTTCTCTGTGGTTCCTTTCTGTTGCAAAATCCCGGGGGAGGCCGGATCGGGGAGGGCAGCGCCATCACCCACATGGCTCCGGAGGGGAGGGCTCTCTGCCAGGCCCTCTGGAGACTCCATCTCCTCGGGAAAGGCGTGCGGAGGCTCGCTCTCAGATTTGGGAATCACCCCCCAGATTAGACCCTTCGGGGTGGATGCGGCGTTAACGGAGAGAGAAGGGAGAAGGTGGTCCCGGAGTGTCCTGAGAAGCCCCGGAGGGATGGTGGGAGATGGCAGATGAAGGAATGGTGGGATCTCTCCGTGGAAGGAGGTGGGCGTCGGGCTTGGCGGCACCGGGAGCGGGTTTGGCGCGGTTGTTTTTGGCAGATTTTGGGATTTTTCTCCCGCTTCCTTGGGCTCGGTGAAGCTTTGGGAGGAGAAAACTTGGGTAATAAAAGGTGGAGTTGAGTGGTTTCAGGTTGGAAGGGGGTTTAAAGTTTGAAGCTCATGAAATTCCACCCCCCTGCCACTTTCAACCTTCCAATATGCCAGGTTGCTCCAAGCCCTATCCAAACTGGCTTTGCACACTTTCAGGGATGAATTCCCTGGGAATCCCATTCCAGGGCCTTTCCCACTCTCCCAGGGAAGAATTTCCTCTCTAATTTCTCACTCAAACCCGTCTTCCCCAGCTTCATGCTGCCCCAAAAGCTCTTCGGTGCCACCCTGCAGGCTGTAATTCCCAAACTTCTCTCTTTGAAGCCAGGATCAGCCTCAGGGAGAGTGGGAATGACAGAAGGAGGGGACATCCAGAGTCCCTTTTCCTGGCCAGGTGGGGCAGTTGTGACAGCTCCTGGACCGAGCTTCTCCTCCATCCTAAATTTCCTGCAGAGCACAATTTTCCTGCTGTTTTTGGTGCTGATTATCCGTTTTCCATGGTGGTTTCTTTTTTCCCCCAATGTTTTGATTAGGATCATGGTTCAGGGGAATTCATGCTTAAAGCAGGTCAGGAGAATGTCAAATATTCCTTCGTATTTAATGCTTCCCATTAAACCCTCACGCAGTCAGTTCCCAAATACACCCAGGACTGACAGATTTTGGGAATGGTTAAGGATTATTGGGAGCAAAACACTCCCTTGCAGAGGGACAGCTGTATCCAACCCCTTTTCTATGTGGAGTGAGGATGGAAAAGGGCTCGGAGAAACACTGAAGGCTCTGTTCCCATCCTGACGGATGTGGTCAAGGGCTGCAATCCGTACGGAATTATCCGGGGGAAAAAATTATCCTGCTCTATCCTAATTTATGCTAATGAGGGGAGCTCTCATCCCATCTCCAAGCTCTCCCATGGCGCGTGTGTCACCGTCTGGAATGCTTTGCTCGGGATTGGGAATGTTTTCCTGGTGAGCTGGGACCAGAGGAATGAGCTGAGGGGAGAGGTTTTTTGTGCTCTTAATTTGAGAGTAGACGGCTTTTTTTTGTGCTCTAATCAAGAAGGTTTTGATGCCGTAATTAAAAACGTGGAGTTAATGGGTGTTCTGCGGGATGTAAATTCGCCGGGAAAATCCAGAGTCGAGAGAACTTCGGAGACCAAAGCGCTTTTTTGTCTATTGTAATTAGGGGTGTGGTGCTTAAGGAATATTAATTAGCCCCACGGGGGAGGTTGAGGAGCCAGGAAAATGCTGCCTCCGCCCCTAATTCCCAGTGGGAGTTCAGGAGCTGCCGGATGAGCCAGGCCTGGGAGATGGAAAGGACCACAGAGACTTGGGAAGGGAAGGGTATCCCCCATCCTCCTCCTTTAAAAACAAACAAAGGGAAAAACAACCAAGCAAATACAATTTTGGGAGCTGGGTACGACTTTCTGTGGGAGCTGGGTTTGCTGAAGGAATTTAAATCTGTGGTTCCTGGGAAGTGTGGTTGTTGATTTCATTGAAATGGCAAATTTGGAATGATTTGTAGCTGGGAGAGCTGGAGAGGGACTTGGGACTGGACACAGAGAATGTCTTGACACTGGGAAAGGGGAGATTTGGATGGAATATTGGAAAATGGGGGCAGAGGCTCAAGTTTAGGTGAATTTTTTAAAAAGTCAGATAATTTACAGCAAATAAATCATAGACTGGGCCAGATTGGGACCTCAAAAGGTCCAAGGTTTTATGGGAATGGGGCAACTGTAGGAAAAGCTCTTCAGACCAGAAAATTATTGGAAATTAAAAAGAAACCAGAAAATCTGAATAAAGGCTCATTATTACACCAATAAAAAGGGCAAACTGAAAGATCCAGGTGATTGTCCCAGCAACCTGGGTTTGAATGGTTGGAAAATACTAATGAGAGAAAAACAGGCTGGGAAGGGTGGGAATGTCCAGCCTGAAGAAGGGAAGGATCCAGGAAGACCTTGGAGCTCCAAGGGCTCCAGGAGAGCTGGAGAGGGACTTTGGACAAGGGATGGAGGGACAGGACACAGGGAATGGTTTCCCACTGCCAGAAAAGAGGGATATTTGGAATATTGGGAAGGAATTCTTCTCTGTGTGAGGCTGGGAATAGAATTCCCTCTTTTTCCCAAGCTTTCAATTTGCAACTTCTAAAAGGGAAGAAATCCTTTCCTAGGAAAAGCTGTGGATATTTCTCTTTTTGCCTTAAAGCCAATCCAGGGAATTCCCAAATCTTCAAAAGGTCGGAATAAGAGATGAGTTTGTCATTTGTGGCACCTGAGATCCCATTTTTGGGTTTGTTGTTTTTTTTTTAAGGAAATACTAATTTCCCTGGCAGCTGCTCCCTGTTTTCCTTGGGGATCTGATTATCTCAGTTTTCCCTCCTGCATTGTCTACTGAGCCAGTGGGGAGCCATGGAAGGGGACAGGGGACAGGAGATGTCCCTGGTGTCACCACTGTGTCCTCCCTTCACTTCCTGCGTCCCATCCTAGGTCCAAATTTGGCTCTGACACCTCTATCTCCTAAGATTTCAGGAGGAAAACCTCGGGTTTGGGATTGAAACCTCAAGTTTGAGGTAAAAACTTCAAGTTTAGTATCAAAACCTCAGGTTTGGGATCCAAACCTCAGATTTCAGGTTCGGAGCCTGGACCACTTGGACTCAAGTTTATTTATGGAATTGCAGAATCAGTGAGGTTGAAAAAGACTTCCAGGATCATAGAATCCAACTTGTGACCCAATCCCATTGTGGCACTGATTTCCACCTCCAGGGATGGTGATTCCCATTCCAGGGTCTTTCCATAAACACTTCCAGGGATGGTGATTCCTATTCCAAGGTCTAATCCCGCTTTCTGTGAGGAAATTCCAGCCAATCTCCAGCCTTATCCAGGTTTAGGGCAAAGGAGATTGGAGGTGTCCTAAGGGATGTGGCAAAAATGGGGAAACACCAGTGCTGGGGTGGTCTGTGATTGTTGGAAGTGTTTGGGAATGACTTGACTTCGCGTTCCAATGGGGAAAAGCTCCCTGGGAGCCTCCAGAGCTGCAGGAATTGGTGGAAAACACGGAATCCCATGGAATCAAGGAGGTGCTGAGGTTGGAAGGGACTGTTGGAGGTCGTGGCATCCACCCCTCGGTGTTCTCTGGACCAGGGCTGTGTCTGGACACAATTAAATTATCCAGGAATATGTGGGAATAGGAAGAGCTGCTGGACAGCCTCAAACACATCAGGATACCTTAATAGGTCTGCTCTGAGGTCATTAGTGTGGCACTAACGAACATAATCCCATTAACAAGGAGGAAAAAGCCGCAGGAATTGGTTCCTGGAAGTTCCACCGAGGATTCCGAGTGTTCTCGCTGTAGAGAGAGATCACGGGATCAGCCTTGGGATCACGGGAATAAATGATCCTGCTGATCCCATCTGGGCTCCAAATCCTGCAAAACCTGGCTTTGGGCACTTACAGGGATCCAGGCGCAGCAACAGCTTCTCTGGGAATTCCATTCCAGCCCCTCACCACTCTCACAGCCAAAAATTTCTTCCCAATATCCCACCTAAATTTCCACTTTTCCGCTGGGAGGCCATTCCCTGTGTCCTGTACTTCTATCCCTTTTCCCAGGTCCCTCTCCAGCTCTCCTGGAGCCCGTTCAGGCACTGGAAGGAGCTCTGAGGTCTCCTTGGAGCCTTCCTTTCCCCAGGCTGAACATTCCCAACTCACCCAGCCTGGCTCCAGAGCAGAGGAGCTCCAGCCCTGACCTCCTGCTCTGCCCATCCTCCCTGTGGATAAAGACATCGGGAAGGATTTCCAGTGGAATGCCAAAGTCTGGGAATGGGATGAGGTTTCCACAGAGTCAGGGACTGGAAAGATGGAGAAATTCTAGTGGGAGTTTCAACAGGATCAACAATTCCAGGCTTAAAAAAAATCCTTCGTTTTTTTTTTTTGGTATTTTTTTCAGTCTGATAGTGGAGCAAAAACTTCATCAAATCATGGAAATTTCATGGGAAAACTTCATACACTTCCAGGGATGGTGATTCCTATTCCAAGGTCTAATCCCGCTTTCTGTGAGGAAATTCCAGCCAATCTCCAGCCTTATCCAGGTTTAGGGCAAAGGAGATTGGAGGTGTCCTAAGGGATGTGGCAAAAATGGGGAAACACCAGTGCTGGGGTGGTCTGTGATTGTTGGAAGTGTTTGGGAATGACTTGACTTCGCGTTCCAATGGGGAAAAGCTCCCTGGGAGCCTCCAGAGCTGCAGGAATTGGTGGAAAACACGGAATCCCATGGAATCAAGGAGGTGCTGAGGTTGGAAGGGACTGTTGGAGGTCGTGGCATCCACCCTTCGGTGTTCTCTGGACCAGGGCTGTGTCTGGACACAATTAAATTATCCAGGAATATGTGGGAATAGGAAGAGCTGCTGGACAGCCTCAAACACATCAGGATACCTTAATAGGTCTGCTCTGAGGTCATTAGTGTGGCACTAACGAACATAATCCCATTAACAAGGAGGAAAAAGCCGCAGGAATTGGTTCCTGGAAGTTCCACCGAGGATTCCGAGTGTTCTCGCTGTAGAGAGAGATCACGGGATCAGCCTTGGGATCACGGGAATAAATGATCCTGCTGATCCCATCTGGGCTCCAAATCCTGCAAAACCTGGCTTTGGGCACTTACAGGGATCCAGGCGCAGCAACAGCTTCTCTGGGAATTCCATTCCAGCCCCTCACCACTCTCACAGCCAAAAATTTCTTCCCAATATCCCACCTAAATTTCCACTTTTCCGCTGGGAGGCCATTCCCTGTGTCCTGTACTTCTATCCCTTTTCCCAGGTCCCTCTCCAGCTCTCCTGGAGCCCCTTTAGGCACTGGAAGGGGCTCTGAGGTTTCTCCGGATCCTTCCCTTCTCCAGGTGAACATTCACAGCTCTCCCAGCCTCTCTCCAACCCAGAGGAGCTCCAGCCCTGACCTCCTGCTCTGCCCATCCTCCCTGTGGATAAAGACATCGGGAAGGATTTCCAGTGGAATGCCAAAGTCTGGGAATGGGATGAGGTTTCCACAGAGTCAGGGACTGGAAAGATGGAGAAATTCTAGTGGGAGTTTCAACAGGATCAACAATTCCAGGCTTAAAAAAAATCCTTCGTTTTTTTTTTTTGGTATTTTTTTCAGTCTGATAGTGGAGCAAAAACTTCATCAAATCATGGAAATTTCATGGGAAAACTTCATCAAATGCTCAAACCCATGGTTTGGATTGGAAGGGAAAATCCCTATCCCAGGTTGCTCCAACCTGGACTTGGACACTTCCAGGGATGAGGCAGCCACAGATTCCCTGGAAATTCTATCCCAGCCTCTCACCACCCTCCCAGGGAAGAATTCCTTCCCAATATCCCATCTATCCCTGCTCTCTGGCAGTGGGAAGCCATTCCCTGTGTCCTGTCCCTCCATTTCTTGTCCCAGGTCCCTCTCCAGCTCTCCTGGAGCCCCTTTAGGCACTGGAAGGGGCTCTGAGGTTTCTCCGGATCCTTCCCTTCTCCAGGTGAACATTCACAGCTCTCCCAGCCTCTCTCCAACCCATGGAGCACCTCCATGGCCTCCTCTGGATCTGCTCCAACATCTCCACATCCTTCTGCTGTTGGACCCCAGAGCTGGATGCAGAATTCCAGGTGGGAATTCCAGCAGAGGGGAAGAATTCCCCCCTTTGCCGCTCTAAAATGTTTTCCATCCCCATTGCAGCCACAGGAGAAACGGGATTGGATAAAATGGGATCGGGACCATCCCCCTCCCTCCCCCCTCTTCCTCTGCTTTCCAAGTATTTCCCTGCCTGACTCAACTAATAAATATCTAGGATTTATGATAATTAATTCTAAACACACCCTGGAGTTGAGCAGGTGCCCGGTGTGTCACTCCCTGGGCACTTGGAATTAATTTGGGAGGATTTATTCCATGCCTGGGCTTGACACGGAAGCGCTCCGGTCTTCGGCACATTCCCAGATTTTTCCTGGAATGCTGAACCAGGGAAGGCAGAGCGAAAGGGAAGTGATTTGCATGTGGTTGACTAATGAAGCTGTGGAAAATTAGGGATTTAACAGTACCAGGAGAGCTGGAAGTTTACCAGGGATGTGAATTCCCATGATCCAAAGGCCTTGGGAATTGTTCCCTGGGAGGTTTCCTCTCAAGGGGCTCCAGAAGACCTGGAAAGAGATTATGGAAAAGAGATGGAGGGACAGAATACAGGGAATGGTTTAAACTTGTAGAGAGAATTTGGGATATTGGGAAGGAATTCTTCCCTGGGAGGGTGGTGAGGCCCTGGAATGGAATTCCCAGGAAATCTGTGACTGCCCCATCCCTGGAATTGTCCAAGGCCAGGTTGGACAGGGCTTGGAGCAACCTGGGGTAATGGGAGGTGTCCCTGCCCATGGAAAAGGGTGGGATGGGGTCATCTTCCAAGGTCTCTCTCAATCCAAATCATTCCATGATTCCATGAACTTCACCTCCTGGCTGCAGATTTCACAAATATTCCAGAAAATGATGGTTCTGGCTGAAAAAGAAAAAAA
>VXBI01014672.1:0-14221 GCA_013397375.1 Toxostoma redivivum | reverse complement strand
TGAATAATAAAAAAAAAAAAAAAAAAGTTTAGCTGAGCCAGGGTGATCCCTGCATGAATCCCTCTTACAAGGCAGCAGCAAAGCCTCCAGGAATTCTGGGAAAATAAGGAAAAATAACATCCTTTCCAGTATTTTTATGGAGTTTTCTGGCCAAGAGTTTTTGTGGCATTGGATTTCTGGCCCCTGCTGGATTTCTTTACAGGGAATACGAAATGGAGACACCTGAGATCGGCAGAATTCCTTTTTCTGCAGGAATTTTTGGGGCGGAGGGGAAAACTGTCTTCCCTGCATTTTGATCATTCCGGGTTTTTCTCGGATTGATGCATGTTGTTGCTTGTTCCCAGGCTTTTGGCTCAGAGTTCAAAGCATTCCTCTCAATATTCCCCATTTCCAAAGAGCTTATTCCCATTAATCATCTTTTCATTGGAAGATTCCAATTGGAAAAGCAAAATGAGATTAATTTATTACGGACTTTTAGGAAGTATTTGAGTCAGTGTTGGCGAGTCTCACTCGAATAATCTTCACTCTGCGAAGTTCAGGAATGAAAATTTGGGATTTGGGAGCAAATTAGAGCTGATTTGAGGAGTGGGATTTCATGGAATGCCACTGTCCAAAATGATCCATCCTCAAGGTGGGAATCATCTGCTCCAGCTTCATCCAACCCCCACCTCAGAGGTTGGAAAACTGGCTCTTTCCACCCCAGGAACAAGAGGACAAGTCAAGGGAAGGTGTCCTCTTGGTTGGAAAGGCAGAATTCGGATCTATTGGTTTGCATCTGCTTTGGATTTGGTTTGGATGGAAACAAGTGAAGACCTAAAGATTTATTAAAAAAAATACGGATAATGGATCAAAACTTCTCCTGGGACAATGGTTCTTCTGGGACATCTTCAGTTTATGAAGCGTCTTATCAATTAAAACACTCCAAGGTTTTTTTGGGAATACTGTCCCAGAACCTTGGAGAAGATGTTGGATGGGCATCCTGCACCCCCCAGCCCCTTCCCTGGGATCTCCAGCTCGTTTCTCCTCCTATCCCATCCCATCCCATCCCATCCCATCCCATCCCATCCCATCCCATCCCATCCCATCGTGTCCTCCAGCTCCTCTCCCACCATTTTGGGATGAGAAACAACTTCTAGCTTAATCCCACCCCTTGGCAAAAAGAATTCCCATCCTCCTGTCCTCACTCGCCCTCTTCCCTTTAAATCCAAACTTTTCCAGGGCTGATATCCCCAAGCCCTTGACCTCTCTGAGGTTTAATAAGGCAAGAGGCTAAAAAAGTGATTAATTGGCATTGGGAGAGATATCGGATCACAAAAGCCTCTGGATAAAATTCAGAGCTCCTTTGAGAGGCTGGAGGTCATCCTGGCAATTTTGCTGCTTTCATTCGCATCCTCCATTCATCCTGGGCTGTTTGCCTTATCAGCTCTCTGGCAGCTTCCTAAATTCCCTTTTTTTTTTTTTTTTTTTCCCTTGGAGTTTAAAGGAGACCGCCAGCACTGTGAAGTTTGGATCGGGAGCATTGGATAAGATGGAAAAAAATCCGTCCTTTCCCTTTTCTAAAGCTGCTCTTTGAAGCCTCCAGGGGTTTTTTTGGGAGTCTTATCCCTGGTCCTCCAGGCCAGAAGGGATGGGACGATGCCAAAGACGCGGATGCAAAATGGGATGTTGGGAGATGGGAGGGGTAGGAATGTTTCTCGTGGCTTTGTTCTGTTCTTCATAGCAAAAATTCCTCCGAAAAAGCGAAGGGTGATCCATCCCTGCTCCTGGGGATTTCCTAACCTTGGAATATCCCGTCTGAAAGCTCTTGTCCTCCTTGAACTTGTCTAATTCTCCTTTGAACCTATTTATGGGATTTGGCTGCATTGCCGAATTCCATGGCTTAATTAGGAGCTATGGAAAGTAATTTCCTGGAGCTGTCTTTTAAACTCCAGAGCAACCAAATAGAGGGGAGGAAGAAAAAGTGTGGAATCATTCCCTGCTCCTCTTCTCCATGGTGCTTTTTAGGAATAACAGGGAAATTGGGTTTTCACACTTTTGAAATAGTCTTTGGTTGTTTTTAAGGCTTCTTTGGGAATTTTTTTCCTCTGGGGGTGTGACTTGTGGAACTTCCCAGAGAAGTTGTGAATGTCTCATCTCTGGAAGTGCCCAAGGGCAAGTTGGAAAAGGATTGGAGGAACTTGGGATGGTTCCAACTTGGGAACTTGGGGAGTGTTCCCACCCATGGAATGGCGTTGAGTGAGATGGTCTTGAAGGTCCCTTCCAGCCCATACCATTCTATGATTTCTGGCGCTCATCATCCCAAATTTCAGGGACTTTGATTCCCAGTGGAATCAGGGCATTTGTGGCAGGGAAGGGATTCTGGATTTCGTAGAACATTGCTTTTTTGGAGCCTTTGGATGGTGCTTGATCCAATGCTGGGGAACATCAGATTCCCTCTTGGATTCCATCTCCTGATTCTCCCACGGAATCAGCTAATGGAAATGCTCATTTTCCATGGATTTCCTCACAGTTTGCCCTGACTTAGGGAAGACATAATTCCATTAATTCCATTTGTAGCTACCCTCAGTCACTTGAGCACCAAAGCTGGCAAGTTCTGCAATTCCCAGATCCATCGGAATATCAATATTTATAATTATCCAGGTATTTATTCCTTCAGGAAGGAGCTGGCAGGAGCTGCAATTCCAAGCTGGCAGAGAAATCTGGGAGCTTCATCCCTATGCAAAAAAAATTCCTCCTCCGTGGTTTGGCTCTCAAAAGTGCTGAGGAAGAGCTTGGCCAGCCAGGAGCGCGCCAGGAGCTTTCCCAGAGCACATTCCAAGCCGTGGCGTATCCCAGGACGCGTTATCCCGGTTTAACCAGGGCCAGGAATTACTCCAGGGTTGTCATTTGGGGTGCAAATCATTCCCGAGTTGCAAATCCCAGGGTTGTATCTCTGGCAAAATCAAAGGAGGGTATTGAGCTCGGATCTGCCGGGCCATGTTATCCCCACATTCCGCCTCTTCCAGAGCAGCTGGATGAGCAGGAATGTCCCTGATTTGGGTCTCTGGTAGCCCGTGGATAAATAAATGACCCTCAGGGTCCTACCACTCCTTTTTTGCTGTTAGATTCCTTTGGGACTATTAAATACCTGATGGTTTTCCAATTGTCACGGTCAACAGCGAAGGGAATGGTTGGGATGATGCAGGGTGGAACAAAAGGACTTGAGATGCCTTCAAACCTCCCCATTGAGCAGGAAAGGGGACCCTCAACATCCTTGGAATGGTGGTGGAAAGAGAAAGGACCTGCTCTCATCAAGGTTGGGAATCCGAAACTGAAAACTGGGAGATTAATTTGGATATTGGGAAGGAATTCTTCCCTGGAATGGAATTCCCAGAAAAGTTGTTGCTGCCCCATCCCTGGAACTGTCCAAGTCCAGGTTGAAGCAACCTGGGATGGGGGAAGGTGTCACCACCCACATCCAGGTGAGCTTTAAGGTCCCTTCCCATCCAAACCATTCCACGGTTCCATGAAACACAACGGTTCAATGGTGTTAAATTGGGAATCATCATTCCCAGGCTTCTCCTGTCAGGAAGGAATTCTTCCCTGTGAGGGTGGTGAGACCCAGGAATGGAACTCCTAGAGAAGCTGTGGCCACCCCAAGGGGATGGGGCAGCTCTAATTAAGAATATTTTCCCTTAATTAATGATTCCCCATCCTTTTTTAAGCACCTTGACATCCCCATCCTTGGAACTTCTCCCATCTCTGCATTCCCAGCCCCGGATTTTTTCCCCATCACAGCTCTTGCAGGAGCTGGATCAGCTCCCAGATTTCCACCCAGTCCTTTATGGATTTATTTCATTGCTCAGGGATCAATCCGATGCCTGTTCCCAGGAGTCGCCGGCCATGAAACTGCTGAGCAAGGCAGGGACAAAACTCTTCATCATCATCGACATCCAGAGGAGGTTTTTTCTGTTGGATCAGCTTTTGGAGATGCTTTTCCCAACAAAAAAGACTCCTTGTGTTGATGTTTCAAAGGAACTGGCCACAATTCATGGGATAATGGGTTTTTGGGAATTTTCATGATAATAAGGTCATTAAAGTCTTGTAGGATCATGGAAACATCAAATGGGTTGGGTTGGGAAGGACTTTTGAAGGTCATCAAGCCCAACCTTCCACTGGACCAGGTTGCTCCAATCCCCTCCTCAACCTGGATTTAAGCTGGATTTTAAAGAGCTGGAATTTGTGTCACTGAGGTTAATTTGGCCTCAGAGCCACTTGGGACTTGACCCCTCCCTCGGTGTCACCTCGGTGTCACCTCTGGCACTGGGGTTAACTCTGTGAGCCGACCTGGCTTAGGACCAGCTTAAATTTCCCAGCGTTCCACACCTAAAATTATTTGGAATGTATTGATCACTGCAGCCCGAGGGGAAAAATGGTTGAACAAGCGTTTTTTTGGAATCAGAGAGAAACAGGATCAGATTTCCACATCAATTTTTGGGATTTTGGTTGGAAAGGAGCAGCTTCAAGCAAAGACCTGAGGGGAGGAAGTTGGAGGAGTTGTTTTAAATTCCTGAACCGTCCAAAAAGAGGGAAATTAAGTTCAAGCAGGATCAGCTTTACCCAGAGCTGAGGCTTCAGGTTATCAGAGGAACAGGGATAAATGGGAAGGGTTTGGAATTAAAAATTCCAAATTAACAGCGAGGTTTAGATTGGAATTTGGGAAGGAATTCTTCCCTGTGAGGGAGTCAATACCAGCCTGTGTTTGATGAGGGAGTTGAGGCACTGGAATGGGAATCCCAGAGAAGCTGTGGCTGCCTCTGAATCCCTGGAATTGTCCAAGGCCAGGTTGGATAGGGCTTGGAGAAACCTGGGATAGTGGAAAGGTGTCTCTGCTCCTGGAATTCCATGATCTTTAGGCCCCTCCCAAACCACTCCATGATTCCCAACCATCCCATGATATTCCTGCTGACATCTCCTCTTCACCATGGCCGCCCTTGAACCTTCTCCCGACATTGCCCAGGGAGTCACATCCCTTCTCCGTCAAAGCAGTGCCACATGAACACCCAGACCCGACAGCTCCTGCCTCCCCGAGCTGGATTTTTCCCTCTTTGTATTTAATTGGAAAGGAATGAGCAGTGGCCAGGGCCTATCAGCGATGGATTCAATTTGATGGAGGAGCTGGTTTTCTCCCTGAGGTGGCTTTAGAGTCTGCACCCTGCCTTGTCAGCCCTTTTTCCGTCGCTGGAATTGCTGTGGATTCAGGATGGAGCAGAGGGCTTGGATTTGTCCCACTATCCTGGAATTGCTTTTTTTCCAGCAGGGAATGCAGAATTGCAAGGTTCTTTTCTGGATTTTTCCAAACCTCTCAGCTCCCAGTGTTTGTGTTGTTACGGATCGAGGCCTGGAGCTGCCGGAGCATCCGCCTGGGTCCTGAGCTCTGATTTTGCTGGACATTCCCTCCTGTCCTCAGGGATTGATAGAAGATGGGATTTGACCTGGCTATGTGTGGCCACATCCCAGAAATTCCCAGCAGGCAGCAGGAAAGGAGAGAATTCTGCCCCTCTGCCCTGCTCAGGTGAGGCCGCACCAGGAATCTTCTTCCAGCTCCAGGATCCAACATCAGGAGGATGTGGAGATGCTGGAGCAGATTCAGAAGAGGCCATGGAGATGCTCTGAGGGCTGGGGCCAGGCTGGGAGAGCTGGGAATATCCAGCCTGGAGAAGAAAAGGCTCCAGGGAGACCTCAGAGCCCCCTCCAGGGGATCCAGGAGAGCTGGAGAGGGACTTGGGACAATGGATGTAGTGACAGGACACAGGGAATGGCCTCTTAGTGGAAAAGTGGAAATTTAGGTGTGATATTGGGAAGGAATTCTTCCTTGTGAAGGTGGTGAGGCCTGGGGATGGAATTTCCATGGAATCTATGGCTGCCCCATTCCTGGAATTGTCCCAGGCCAGGTTGGCACACCCTGGGATGGTGGAAGGTGTCCCTGCCCATGGAACAACCTTGAGTGAGATGGTCTTGAAGGTCCCTTCCAACCCAAACCATTCCATGATTTGTGGGGCTCAGCCTCCCCCCAGATCTCGGGGACTGATTCCCAGTGGAATCAGGGCATTTGCAGCAGGGATGGGATTTTGGATTTCGTAGAACGCCACTATTTTGGAGCCTTTGGGTGGTGCTTGATCCAATGCTGGGGAACATCAGATTCCCTCTTGGATTCCATCTCCTGATTCTCCCACGGAATCAGCTAATGGAAATGCTCATTTTCCATGGATTTCCTCACAGTTTGCCCTCTCAATTTCCTAAAATCTCACAGCAAGGGATGGGACCACAGCAATTCCATGGCTCAGATTTTCTGGAGCAAACAGCAAAACCACCGGAGCCGTTTTTCCCATCCTTCATGGAGTGGCTGAGGATCCACCCCTCTCCCAGTCCTCATTCCATTATTTTTTCTCGTTTAACAGCTCCCCAGCTGTGCTCTGAGCAGGTGACTCCTCCTCTGTGGGAAAAGACAGGATATTTTTCCTTGACTCCATCCCACTCCAAGCTTTTCCAGCAGCTCCCGAAGAATCTGCACCTTTGGGTGCCTGCCCTGATTTTTTTTCCTGCTGTACCCATCAGGAAAAGCCAAGAAAGATTTCATCTTTCAAGTGAATGATTCCTTAAAAATGGAATTACTGGTGAAGGAAAACACTCCTGAAGACTTTGATATTCCCTGGTTTATTGCTGACATGCAGGGATTCAATTCTGGGTTTTCCAAGGTCTGGCATCAAGGAATTTTTTTCCCATATTTTAAGTCAAATATTCCCAAAAAAATCAGTAATAAATAAAATAATAGGTGTGATAATTAAAGGAATATTAATGAAGTGGATAATAAATAAAATAATGGGGATACTGAATAAAATACAGGGTGTAATAATGAGTTTAAATTAATTAATTAGTAATGAATAAAATAACAGGCAGAGGTTGGAACGGATGAGCTTTAAAAGCTCCTTTCACCCTAATCCATTTAATAATTCCATGATTAATTTAATTTTTTTAAGAAGTTCTGGGAGTGTTTTAATTAATTTTAAGCAGGGAAATAAGATGGGAAATAAGATGGGAAATAAGATGGGAAATAAGATGGGAATTGTCCTCTCCTGGGAATTTTGCACTGATGGGGGGACTTGGGTTCTTGGATATATTGGGTTCTGGGATCTTTTGGATATTTTGGTTTGCGAATCCAAAGGGATCACATGGGAGTGGGAAATTTGGGGAGCAGAGCTCCCCTAAGTGCTGTGGAGCAGCTTCTGAGGTCTCCAAAACTTTGCCTGGAATCGGGAATTTTAATTGCTCCTCATAAAAACATGGAATGGTTTAGGTCAGAAGGGACCTTCAAGATCATCTCGTTCCCTTCCCTGGCCATGCCCCAGCCCCTCAATATCTTGGGAATCCCAAACCTTCCCTGGGCTGGGACAAACCAGGCACCATTGGCCATCTTGGCCAGTTCTTTGTCCAGTCCCAGTTCTCCAAAGCTGGAAGTGGCTTCCAGTTGCAGTTCCATGCCAGATCGGATCTGAGTTTTGTGGAATGAGATGAGCTATGATTTAGGATCAAGTCCTTTCCGACTGCTTTTGGTCTCTTGTTCTGCAGGCAAAGCTTAATTATGGATTTTCCTCTCTTCCGAGAGGAGTTGGACAAGTTTTCATCCTTTTGGGAAGGGTTTGATCCAAGCTGGGAAGCCATACTCTGAAAATCCCACCCTCTTCTCCATCCAGAGGTTTAAATCCCATTGGAAAATGAGCTGGGGACAGGCATCTGGCCCCCCTCTCCAGGGACTTCTTTTCTTTCAGATTGGACGTTTCTGAAGAGCCTCCAGGGGTTCATTCCCAGGAAAATGTGTCGGGATGCGATCCATGTGATCCATCACTGACTGACTCTGGATGTGTCAGGTTTAAGTGGCACCTTCCTTGATAAGCCTCACTTAGCTTTTTATTCCTTCTCATCTATTTCTAGACATTCCTTAAAAGCCTTAGAAATGCAGACGAGGATAAATCCCAAATAATTTTGTTAAATTCCTTCCATTTTTTACATAAATCCACGCAAAAGAGGAATTTGATTAATGACATGGTTCCCAGAATGTCTCAGGTACCCTCTGGATTATCCAGAGGTGACACGTGCAGTGTTTGGGGTAATCAGAAAAACCAGTGGAATTCTCTGTTTCTTAGGATTAGGACTTCTTTTAATCCTCTTTGGAATTTCTAAGCTCCCGTTTGCTGCCAGATGATCCCCAAAATCCTTTTTGTTGTGTTTCTGAGTGGGGGGGGGCAGGGCAATTCCAGAAAAACACAGGTGGGGGAAAGGATGGAGGTCAGTCCTGGGGAGAAGGAATTTGGGGGTGTTGGTGCTTGAGAAGCTCCACAGGATGCATCTGTGTGCTCTGGTCCCTGAAATTCCCCATGTCCTGGGCTCATCCCACAGCATGGGCAGCAGGAAAAGGGGAATTCTGTCCCTCTGCCCTGCTCCACCTGGAATTCTGCATCCAGCACTGGAGTCCAAAGGCTCCAGGAGAGCTGGAGGGAGTCTTTGGATGAGGGATGGAGGGACAGGACACAGGGAATGGCTTCCCACTGCCAGAGGGCAGGGATAGGTGGGATATTGGGAAGGAATTTCTGGCTGTGAGAGTGGTGAGGGGCTGGGATGGAATTCCCAGAGCAGCTGTGGCTGCCCCTGGATCCTTGGAAGTGTCCGAGGCCAGGTTGGACAGGGCTTGGAGCACCCTGGGATGGGGGAAGGTGTCCCTGCCTATGAAACCTTTCCATTCCATTCCATTCCATTCCGTTCCATCCCATCCCATCCCATCCCATCTCATCCCATCCCATTATTCCATCCCTTCCCATGGGGGCCAGGACACGTCTGGGCCTGTTCAGCCCTCACCTTCTCCATCCCCACCACCATCAGGTTTCGGTGTCGGTGCCACCCATGGTTGTCACTCAGCCCAGGTGTTTTGAGGCCAGTGGTTTTGGGATGGTGCTGGAGGTGGAACCCACAGAGCCAACACCTTTTCCCAGTGTTGAAATCAGGACAGAGAGAGGGAAGAAGCTTTGGGATCTTCAGAGTGCCAGGGAGTTGAGTGGCTCCAGCTGGACCAGGGGAGGTCGAGTCCATCATTCTGGAGTTTTTGTGGGAAATGCTGCTGGGTTTGGTGGTCTGGGCAGCAGAGCTGGGCTGCAGGGTGGTTGTTCAGGAGAAGTTCATCCCCAGGTTGGTGATTCCAGTCACTCTAGTCCTTCCCATTCCCTTATGGAACGTGCTTTGATCCCTGGGTCTGAACCTTCAAGGGCTCGGGATGGATGCTGTGATCTCAGGTGGACATTGGGGTACTCCAACCCGGGTGTGTGTGTTTTGCAGACTTGCTGGGTTTCCCTGGGAGCTGAAAATCAGGGATTGCTTAGAGACCCTTTGGAAAATTCTGTTTTGTGTAAATAATTCTGTGGGGGTGGAAGAAAGGGTTGTGAAGTCTCTCTTCATCCTGCGCTCGCTGCGATCAAGGAGCCATTGGGTCATTGGGGTTGGAAGGGACCTTGGATGAATTTCCCCTCTCTCCTTGTTCTTTTCCAGGCTGGAATGGGTGGGAATCATTGAGTCTTGGACACGTGAGACTCGATGGGGGTGGAAGGAAGAGTTGAGAAGTCACTCTTCTCCATCCTGCACTCATCAAATCACGGAATTGTCAGGGGGTGGCTTGGACGACCTTCAAAGATGGCTTGGTTGATTTTTCCCTTCTCTCCTTGTCCTTTCCCAGGCTGGAATGGGTGGAAATCATCGAGCCTCGGACCCGGGAGCGCATGTACGCCAACCTCATCACGGGGGAGTGCGTGTGGGACCCCCCCGCCGGGGTGAGGATCAAACGCACCAATGAGAACCAGTGGTGGGAGCTCTTCGACCCCAACACCTCCCGCTTCTACTACTACAATGCCACCACGCAGAGGACGGTGTGGCACCGTCCCCAGAACTGCGACATCATCCCGCTGGCCAAGCTGCAGACGTTGAAGCAGAACACGGAGTCGCCGCGGGCTTCCACGGAAAACAGTCCCGGCAGGAGCAGCAATGTCAGCAGGGAGGGAAGCACCAGCTCGTCCTTGGAGCAGGAGCTGGAGGGCAACGAGAAGGTGCAGGAACAGCGGTCGAGCCGCCAGCCCAGCCAGTATTCTGTGGTGAAGGAGGAGACGGAAAGGTAAAGGTGGGATGGGTGGGAGGAAAAAATCGGGAATTCCCAGTCCTGCTGATCTCCAAGAGCAACCCGCATCCTGCAGGTCTTGGGCAAAGAGATTTTGGGGATGGTTCCTCCAGTTCAACTCTTGGTGGGTCTCCACCGAGTTGGATCCTCCATAAAACAAGGAGAAAGAGGGGAAAACATCAGGTAAAGGTGTTTTCTCCACCTTAGGGACATTTTAGATGTTCCTTGTGGAAAGGTTCCCTAAAGGAATAATTTCTCATCCTCTGAAATTCATTTTTAAGATTGGAAATTTGGGTTTAGAAATTGAGTTCAGAGCCCAGCATGGTTTTAGATTATTTCCCTGGATAAGATCTCCCCACGGAGTTGGGATGATTCACACCACAGCCACAGCTTGTCCCACAAGTCTGGGGAGCTCCTCGGGAAGGAGAAGGGAGTCAGTGCTCAATTCCCAAGGACAATGTTCAGGGATGTTTGTGTCACTCCTCTGTTGTCATTTCATCTTTTATGGATTAAAAGCTGCAAATCACAGAATCTTGGAATGGTTTGGGTTGGAAAGGAGCCTTGAAATCCATCTTGTTCCATCTCCTGCTGTGGGCAGGGACACCAACCCAGCCTGACTTGGGACAATTCCAGGGATGGAGCAGCCACAGCTTTTCTGGGCGACCTGAGGCAGGTCATTAATTAATATATTTGTCTTCTCTTAATTGAAGCCTTTGACCATCTTAAAGACCTGACCAGGTTGAGGAGACCAAGCAGGAGTGGAATTTCTGTTCCCAACTCCTGCTCCCAGAAACTGTGGCTGGATGGGAACAGGAATTCCCGGCTCAGTGAGTGCTTTCATGTGGGACATCAGAGGCAGCCTCGGCTCCACACCTTGGGCGAGGTTCCACCTTCCTGAGGTCCTGGAAAAATCTCTGATGGAATCTCTGAGCCTGGGAATGGGGGGGTCCTCTTGGGGCAGGGGGGTCTTGGGGAGGGAGATGGATTTGAAGTCGTTCACCGCAGGCAGATATGGAATCCCAGGGTCATGGAATTACAGAATCATGGAACGGTTTGGGTAGGAAAAGGCCTGAAGGATCACGGAATTCCAGCTTTTTCCATGGGCAGGGACACCTTCCACTATCCCAGGGTACTCCAAGCCCCATCCAACCTGGCCTTGGACACTTCCAGGGATGGGGCAGCCACAGCTTCTCTAGGAATTCCATTCCAACACCTCACCACTCTCCGAGGGAAGAATTCCTTCCCAATATCCCATCTCTTCCTGCCCTCTGGCAGTGGGAAGCCATTCCCTATGTCCTGTCCCTCCATCCCTTGTCCCAAGTCCCTCTCCTGGA
Source organism: Toxostoma redivivum (assembly GCA_013397375.1). NCBI lineage: Eukaryota > Metazoa > Chordata > Aves > Passeriformes > Mimidae > Toxostoma > Toxostoma redivivum. Next base: position 2,692 of record VXBI01014672.1, on the reverse strand, counting down.
GCCCCTTGAGGCACTGGAAGGGGCTCAAGTCTTCTTGGATCCTTCCCTTCTCCTGCTCTCCCAGCTTGGCTCCAGAGCAGAGCTGCTCCAGCCTTTGGAATTCTCCTCTGGAATTGCTCCAACACCTCCACATCTTCATGATATTGGATCGTGGAGCTGGATGCAGAATTCCAGGTGGGGCCTCACCTGAGCAGGTCAGAGGGGCAGAATTCCCCCTTTCCTGGTGGGAAAACAGCCCAGGAGATGTTGATGGAGCAGGATCTCATCCCCAAAGTGACAGGAGAGGTTCACAAGGATCGGAGGATGGATTTTAAATTCCCTGGGATTTGCTGCAAGAACAGGGGTGGGATCAGCAGCTCCTCTGGGGAAAGGTTCCTGAGATGAGATCAGGAATTTCCTGAGGAAAGGATCATTCCCGAGGTCAGATCAGCAGCTCCTCTGGGGAAAGGATCATTCCTGAGGTGAGATCAGGAATTTCCTGGGGAAAGGATCATTCTTGGGGTGGGATCAGCACCCCACCTGGTGGGATTCCCACATCAGATCCAATTCCCACATCAGACCCATCACAGACACTCCAGATCACTAATCCTTGGTGTCCTCCACCCCCACATTCCCCATTCCCATTATGGGATGCAAATCTGCTGGATCAGGTGTAAGGAGAGCCGGACTCTCAAATAAAAAGTTGAATCCCTGGAAATCTCCTGGAAGAGAAAAAGAATTCAGCCCTGGGCTGAGTTTGGCTGATGGGAGGTTGTATGTCCTTGAATTTCCAGGAATTCCCAGTTTTGGCCTTTTCAGGGATTGGGATTGAGCAGATCCCTGGTCTTGGAGCTTTAAAAATTCAATTAAAAATAAGAAAAAATTGGATGCCACTAGAGGGAGCAGAAATTCCTGCTGACTGGAATTTCCACCTGCATTCCTGGAGGTGACAGGGATGAATCCCGTCAGCACAGCCAAACCATGGCTGCATCCCATCCTTGATCCTCATATCCTGGCTGGAAAAAACCCATTCCGTCATTTTCTCCATCTCTGGAAGTGTCCAAGGACAGGTTGGACAGGGCTTGGAGCAGCTTGGGATAGTGGAGGGTGTCGCTGTGGAATTCCATGATCTTGAAGGTCCCTTGCAACTCAAACCATTCCGTGATTCCATGGGTGTTTTCCCACATCTGCAGCTGGGAAGGAGCTCCCAGAGGTTTCCTGGTGGAACCCCCCAGTCCAGGTTTTATCCCATGAAATCTTATTTAAAGATTTCTGGATAGGGTCAGCTCATCTGTTTGGAAAAGGAAAAAGAAGTGGGAAAATTTTTATTGGAATTCACACCCAGACCTTCCCTTAAAATTTAGGATTTAGGAACTGGAGCATCTCCAGGTTTGGCTGGAGATGCTGGAGGCTGCTCCCAATCCATTCCTCACATCCATGGGGATGTTCCATCCCACCTATGTGGGTCAGGGCTGCGTCAGCCCTCGGAATCCACAGGGAATTTGCCACTGGAATCACCTCGCGCTTCCATGGTGAGGTGGGATTTGTTCTAATTAGTGGCCAGAACGAGCTCAGAAATCAAACCTGGGGTCTCAACAGCAGCTTTGTCCTGGTGGTCAGCACAGCATTCCCAGCGGGATTTTCCAGCGTTTCCCTGGAGTTTTCCATGCTTGTCTTAAAATGGTGGCTTTTCTCCAGAGCGTGACTTGACAGCCGTGAAATCTTGGAGCAGGAGCCGTCAGCTGGATTTTGTGTCAGGTCACTGGGATTTTCCATGCCGCCAGGAAGTGTCTGAGGTTATTGCCTTGAAATCCTTGGGGAAGGTGTCAGGCAGGGAAAAAGAAGCCTTTTCCATGGAAAACTTGGCTCTGCTGCTGCTTCTCCAAGGAGGAATTCCAAGTGGAAGCTCGAAGGACAAGGAAATGGATTTTTGACCATCGGGAACGTTTTCCTTGGACCAAAACTCAGGAATCTTGGAATTTGAGGGGTCTTCACCCAAATCCCATCTGCTGGGAAATTCTGCCTAAGTTATTCCTCAGGATTCCCACTTTTTTTTCGCATGTCTTGGTTCTAAAGGCGCTGGGATACTGGAGATAAAATGCAGCATTTACACCTTCCTGGATTAAGTGTGGCTGAGCTGGAATATCCAAGGTGAATTCTCTCATAATCCAGTCCCTGGAATGTGCCCACCAGAGCTCTCTGGGATCAAAAACAACCTTCCCCCTTACAGGCAACATCTGTTTCCCAAAAAACAGCAGGTTTGTGGAGTAAAAGATGCCTCAAAGCTCCAAAATACCCAATGTGAGCATCCCACGATTTTTCCTTGGAATTCTCTCCATTTATTTCCTTTCTCAGGAGGCACTGGGAAGAACCTGCCGTGCCGGGGTTTGGAAAACAGGTGGATCAATGACATAAATCTCCGCAGCATCTGCTGCCCAAGGGTTTTCCAGGCCCCTGCAGGGATTCCCAGCCTTCCTCCAAGACAAGAAGGAAGAGAAACCGAGGACCTGGAGTTGCTCTGGGAAAACCACGTGAAAGGACTATGGCACCAAAAGGATCCTCAAGGGCTTCCTTTCCAATGTCCTGACTCCAGCAGGAGCTTAAGGTTTGGAATTCCGGGCCTTTCTTCACTCAAATGTTGGATTTTCCCAGCTGGGTGACATCTCCTGGTGTGAGGAACCAGGAGGAACTTGGGAATGTTCACCTGGAGAAG
>VXBI01014669.1:0-98655 GCA_013397375.1 Toxostoma redivivum | reverse complement strand
GAAATTATTCAAAGCCTCTCAAGGTTTTCCTATGCACTACTTTTAGATTTTTCAACTTTTCTTTACTTCCTCATACATATTATACCTTTTAGTTTCTACCTTCTTTCTTTTCTCACTTGAACGAAGCCAAAAATTATGATCCCTCTCCCAAAGTGCTCAAATTACTGTGAGCCCCTTCTGCTTTCATTAGGCAGATGTTCATGCAGTAGGCAGAAATGAAGAGAGACTCAAGTGAAAAAATGAGCTCTGGGCTGCCTATGCTTTTTAAAGCAATTGGAAATGCATTTCTATTAGAGATGTGGAATCTTCAGACAGAGCTCTGAGCTGTGCTGCCCCTTGATTACAATGAATGCTGTAAAGCAAATCTGTTATTTTGTACATATCTTGATGATTCACTTAAAGAGCAGCATCATTAAATCTTGCCTTTCTGTTCATGACTCTCTAACGTGTTCCTTCTTTCTTCAGTGTCCCCTATCAAAATATTAAATTTGTAAATATGGTAGTGGTAAAAGCAGGGTTGTCTTTGGTGATACATAGCCTCTGTTCCCCTTAAAGCATTCAGAATCCTACAGCAGGCAATAAGATCAATGGCTTCAGGAGAACTCCTATTTTCCTGGAAGATTATTCTAATGTTTTCATGAAATCAAGGTGTCACTGATTTTCAAACAATTTTTTGTTCCAAGATTTCTAAATATAGAAGTGCATTTCAAAAACACTCAGCTTGTTTTAAACCTACTCATTAAATTCTCCTTATTTTTCCCAGGAACTTCTGGAAATTAATGCCTCAGAGAGGCATTGGATTAATGACAGGTGCTGCATTCCCTTGTATTGTGGGCACAGAAGATGAGGATCAGCACCTGTTTTTTTGACATTTCTGGCCAGGCATCAAGGCAGATATTCAGTGGTGGTGCAATGTTCCTTGGTGCTGGATGCTCATGCCCATCTGCGAGGATGGCGTTGTTCCCATCTGTGAGTTCAGTGCCTTTGTCTACAATCAGCCATTGGTTTAATTGAGCAGCGATATTGGAACGAAAATGCTGTTACTTGCCCACCACCCTCTCGTGTGCCAGAATGAAGCTGTGATGACACCTTCCTCATCCCTGCTGTCACATATATATCTATGTAGGCCTGAACATCAGAATGGAAGGAATCAGTCACTATTCACAATGACTGCTGGCTGTCAAAAAGACACATTTGTACGGCAGCCGAAGGTGGGGAATTTCAGTGCGAACATAAGAAAGGGCTCTCTAAAAGCTCCCTATGTACAGATCCAGAAGAGAAATGGGAGCCAGGAAGCACACTAAACCACTGAGGAGCATTTCTGACAGTGCTAAGGAGTAACACCTACAAACATAAATTAGAAGTAGATGCACTTGATCTGGCAGCAGTGCAAGGGATTCTTTTTATTCAGTAAGGTATAACACTGTCATCCAAAGACATTCAGATAAATACAAGGTGTAATGAGCAATGTCACATGAGGAGAGAGAGGGAGGGCACTGGCAACTTGACTTTTAAAGGTATTAAATAATTTAAAGTCAAAGCTGAACTGACCAAAACACCAGTCCACTGTACTTGCCCTGCTATGCAGAATTTGGCTTGCAGAGTGCAACAGCCAGGTATCCTGAGTATAGTTCAACATCAGCAGTAAAATATGAAACCACAAATACTTTTTCCAAAGTATACTCCTTATCTCTGGCCCAAAGCAAGGCACTGTATTGGAAAAAGTGTGTTTTTTAGGCATTTTCTTTGTGTACTCTCCCACTATGTGCTCCAGCATTCAGAAATGTGAACTAAAGACCCTTGTTATCCAGGTCCTTGGTTTGAGATGTGCTTAAGTTTACAAACACATTTTTAAAAGGCTTTCTTTCCTTAAAGCAATTTTAGTGACACAGAGGTTTCAGTTTCAAAAAATGAGATGTCTTTCATGAAAAAAACCTACCTGTTTTAGTTACTGTGCCTTACTGCAAAACAGTAGGTATATATGTCTTGCTTTCATTTATTCTCCTCTTCATTTTATGGAGGCCTCATTTAGTCTAACTACAACTTGTATTTGCTGATAAGGTCATTCCATAAATTCTTGTACTGAAGTAGGTCTTTTAATTATTTGCTCCTTCAGAAAATGCATTTTTCAAAATATCTTATTTCCATTACTGTGAATACTCCTTTTTTTTGTTTCTCGTGTTGTCAGAATTAATTTAAATATTACTCATGCTGTGCTCTCATTTCAATGCATTATTTAAATATGCTGACTTACATATTTTCTGATTAATTTTGGGGGAAAAAGGTTATTACCATTAACTGTGATTCTTGAATAATACTGCTGTTGCATATTCATGCCTGTGGTGCTTGCCAGTTCTATGCAGGACTGTAGAGCTTTTTTAGGGAAACAGGTCCCATACAAATCAGATAAGTGCTTCTCCCAAATGTGAATGCTAGCTGCTGATACTATCAAAAACAATTAAATTCCCAGATACTGCCAGCATCTCTTTTAAATCCTTGAGCAGTAAAGAATAAAGTTCTGTGGATGCCTTTGAAGTGGGGAAAAGACAGAAAGCAGTTGGCACCAAGGAGCACCAAGGACATGTGCACAATGAGAAATGAGAGCATATTAACAACTACTTTGCATCTACACTGCTCAGGGGGAACTGTCTCCACCATGGATTTGTCTTGGAAAAATGTATTAAGGTCCCAAACAAAAATAGAGAACAAGTTAAAAGTTAACTGGTATATCTTTGAGATAGACACACTGTCCCCAAGTCAGTGAGACTTCAGGGAAGACTTAGAGCTCTGCGATTACAAAATGTTAACTAGCTGTATGAGCCAGAATAGTAGTACCAAGGTGCTCATGACTGTTTATGCATTCCCTGAATTCATTATATTTCTCCTTACCCTGCTTTACAGGGACAGGCTGCTATCAGTGACACCTGAACTGGAGTCCTCCTGCAAAATTTCACTTTGATATAGTCATGGTTTCATTATTTATGCTTCATTTTTAGTAACTTTGTTAGTTTATCACCCCATGGTGATTACTACTAGAACAATAATTGTCAGGACCCATTTGAAGCTTCGAAGGCAAAGGGATGGATAATGCAAAGAACAGCTTTAGGCCCAAAGCCTTGGCATTCTTAACAGGCAGGAGATGTCTTCAAAGCCAGTACTGAGGATAAAAGGATTTATTTCATGCATTACAGCATCTCTTCTAAATAACCTTTATTCTCATCTGGGGGAGTGAATTACTTAAATACCATGTTAAGGACCATATTATGCTTACATTCCCTTTTAAGATATTATATTTTATTTTAATAATTTTTCTCCTATAATACCCAAAGATGCATTTCTTAGAGGTTTCCTCTTCATGGAATTGCTTCCTGTGACTTGTAGTCTGATGAAGATCAGGAATATTGAAATTCTATTTACGCTAATAGTAGGAAGGGAAAGGGAATTCACCAGTCAGTGGGGAAATATGATAACGGGCTCAAATCCAATCCCGGATATTTCTGCATTCAGATCATGATTATCCAGTGGACTCTGGCTCTTGGCGAGGTAAGTGTTTGCTTCAGAGTCAACTTCAAGTGCCCAGGAGGCAAGTCAAGCTGCAGATTTTGAGGATGAATTACTTTCCTATGCCCAGGAGTGGGCAGTAGAGCATCAGTTTGATAGAGCAGTTCAGCTACTTAATTTAGAGCAGAATTAGTATAATTGATTTAAAGACATTTAATGGGGCCACTCACTTGTTTAAAGCTAAGCATATCCTCAAGGACATTTTAGTTTTGCAGCTGTAGGCATGTTACTGTTGAGGTACTTTAGTGAGGCAGTAGAGGAAATTAGCGTGCTTTTCCTGATTTATAAACAGAGGACTTTTCTGCCAGAGCATCATGTTTTGCAAGCATTAAACTAACAATATAAATGCTAAAAGTAAAGGAATAGTATTGTATAGAAAATGAATGAGTAATGCCAAACAATCCACCCCATATTCTGTGAACCTGAATTATAACTGATGCATCCTGGCACTGCAGAAGCCAGATAGAAGGAAGCTGTGTAGCATAAAATTGCTTTAAACATCTGTCAAAAGCAAACTGAGTTGATTACATTTTGTTTTGATTTGCTATAAACACAGAGGTTAGTTTTTGAAAAGCAATCTTAGACTTTAATCACATTTTTTTGACAGTGTGAGACAAAGCTCCTCAATAATATAATATAGGAACTAAGTGACTGAAAGAATTAAGAGGCCTTGAATAAATGGGACCAGACAGAAATTTTGTATTGGTGTAAACAGTGTTATGAATCAAAACAAGGGTGAGAGAAGAAGCAGGTTACAGAGATTAAATAAAATAGTCAACTCAACCTTCATGGAATGATTGCCAGCACAGATCTAGAGGGACTTTTTAAAGGAGGGAAGTCTCAGTATTTCTCTTGGGGAAAGGTAGGGACAGAGAGGAACAGAAGAGTGACAGAGCAAAGCTCTCCTCAAATCTAGAATCACATTTCATCAGCTAGGCTGCAAATGAAGCAAAGGATTCAAAGGAGAAATGAAAGGTCACAGAGACAGTATGGTAGCTCTAGTTCTCTGGAAGCTTCTCTACTGTGGGGAAAATGTCTCAAATCCAATATGAATAAAACTATATATATGATAAACAATGACAGAAACGCTTCAGAACCTTTCAGAAACGTTATGCTTTGTTTTAAAGCGGCCGGGGTTATGTCTAAATAACCAGTAATCCAGTGATCAAAGGATACAATTGTCATGTGAAAGTGTCAAATTCTTGCCTGTTCTTCCATGAGTTAGGTGTGGGCCTGAGTTACAAACTCCATCTCTCATTTAGAGTTTTTAAATTTTATTTAAACATGTAAATATAATTAGTGATTGAGATCTTGATTCAGTAGTCTCCACAGGCTTATCAGGAAACACTAAATCCTTATTTGATTACCCAATTATCCCTATGTGTTGGATTCTGCATTTTTTACTCCTTTGCCAAATATTTCTCAGATTCAGGGAAAATTGTCTTGTCAAAACCCATGTGAAAAAGGTTAGGATAGAATACGACCTTTAGGAAATACCATTTCTAAACATCTTGATTTAAATGCCAAATGGAAAATCTTTAAAATATTGATGTCACAATTTTTTTTTAAGAATGGGAGAATAGTCTCTCTCTAAAAGGGAAGCCAATGAAGCAAGAGTGCTAAAATGACATCAAAAAAGCATGCTCAGACTATGTGAGGACAAGGGAAAGAGCTCTCCTCTAGGTATGTGGTGCTTTCAACACAGCCTCCTCTCTCTCTCTGCTGTTGAGCAAAAAGGACAAGGTGCACTTCACATAAGGCTAAGAAAGCAGAAATTTTTGCTGCTACTAAAGTAAACACTCACATACATGAAATCATTGCAAAACACCCAGCCTTTCTGTGTACTGTTGAAAATGTAACTTGTAGGAGTTTGCACTCTGAATGGATCTTCAACTAAACAATGCTGAGATGAACCTGTCACCCAGGAAATGTGAGCAGATGGAGGAAGCAAATGCAAAACAGGAAATGTTATTAGTTTGGTACTATTTTGTCCTCAGTGGCATCATTTCTGTTCCTCTATGAGGCATACAGGATGAGTTTGAAGATGAAAAATGCATTGATAGCACTTGATTCATTCTCTTTCTACTGTTTGGCAAGTAGTCATGCTGTGCACTGCCACCAATTCTGCTGACCTTGAAGGTCAATCATTCCATATTTTGAGCAAGTGCTTGCTCATCTTGTTCTAAAGAATGAAATCCCCAGTGTAGTCCAATGTAATGAAATTATTCAAAGCCTCTCAAGCTTTCCCTACATGCTGCTTCCTATTCTTTCACTGCTAAAAGTGGGTGTGAAATTAAGTCTATACTATTTATTGACTTTTTCCCTGACATACACTGGATGATATCTTGTGTGTGGCATAGCAAAACATCTGGAAAATTAATGGTGCTGACTGTAACTGCCTGGGCAGAGCTGTGGGATTGAAGGCAGGCTTGCATCTGTGCCACGTTAAGGCTGTATTCTGAAATTATAGTTTGCATGCTCTGATGCATGGCAGTACTCTGAGTATGGGGCCAGAATTCCTTGGACCAGAATCAGATATGAACATGAAGCCTGACATAGTTCAGTACTCCTGATGAATGAGTACTGAAGTGGTTTCCAGGAGCTCACAGGCATGCTTGTTTTTCCCAGTGGCAGAACTCAGATGGATCAGCCAGTATATTAAGTTGGATCTGTTTGTGTATTAACTTACAGACAGATAAAAGTGGAACAGAGGTATTCTGTGACTGAAAGATTTGAGAGGTCTCCAAGTTTGTCCAATATTTTCAATTTCATATAGCCTGCTGCAAATTATTTGTTTATAGAAGCTTTATCTCTCTTAATTTCAGATTATACTGCAAATCATTGACAGAATTGGTGTCAGCATAAGTGGGAGAGATCTCCTGACAATCATCTATAAGTCCCTACATGCTGAAATTTCATTTTCCCACAATGCATTTTTTTTCATTTTCAACTTTTAATCACAGGGTTCTTACCCCAAAAAACCCTGTTAGTGTCTCCATACAAAATAATGTCATCTCCCTTGAAACTTTTCAGTTGGCCTTTGTTCTGCTTAAAGTAGATGAAACCAGTTTAAACATATGTTCCTAGATGTACGATTATAGTGCTTTTTTATAATTGGAGGGTTTTGCTTGAATCAGTGTTTGACATACTTCAGTGACCAGCATGCATTATGAGGCATGTGGAACTCTCTGGCCAGAGAACAACACTCTTGTGGGTTTTCAGGTCCTTTGAATGAAAAAATAAAACCCATAAACTATCAATAAATCTATCCACTCTAGGCAGGGGATGACCAGACATAAAGACAGTCTCCCATCAAGAGTGCCATGGCCACATTACTGTAGGCCTGTGCAAGAGTTATAAAAGTGCTGCTGTCCTTCCCTTTGTTTAGTACTGGAAACAGCTTGTGTTCTCAAATACCTACAAGTTTCTAATATTTATTTTCCTTTATTTTTTTTTCTCTATAAGAAAGAAATCAAAGACAAATGTGAAGAGGTGTCTTTAGGGACAGACTCCTGGTATCTACAGTAGGCTTAGCTGTACAACAGTTGATAGAAAAAGAAAGCCACAAATTAGAAATTCACACTTGCAGTTTTGACTCTGTAGATTGGTTTTCCCTACCATGTCTATCAACCAGCAATGCAAAGGAAATACTATGCTTTGTACACAGTTCATGAAAGTGGTTTCAAGGATTACAGTTACAATTGACATTAAAAACTCAGGGCAATTCATATGAATGTTTTCCTTGTTTAGGCTTTATATTTTACATTTATAGGATACTATAAAACTTGAGTACTAAAGGGTTTTGAAGGCACTGGATAAAGTCTATGGACCTAGTCACAAAATCTTTCCTGTACAAATTTCTTGTAAACATATTGTTCCTGGTAATTTTTTGTTCTTATTAACCTACTGCAGCTCTCTAGATAACATACATAAACACATATGTCCATAGCCTCTCAGTCTCTTTGATAGTCATACAGACATGAGGTCTTCAATTCCTTAACCTGAAGATTGAATGGGAACTTTTCTCTGTCTATAATTTATTTTTGTAGTTTTCTTGGAAAAGTACTTCATGGATAGTGTCAAGTGCATCTGTTTTCACCTAACCTTTGTTTTATCTCTACAAATAATATTACTCTCCTTATCTTGCTTTCACCCTTTACTTTTTTCCCCTATTCTACACATCTGAATTCTATTAAAACTTTTAACTTAGATTTTTGTATCAAAATCTTGTGTAAGGAAGTCTTAGATGTCCAGCAGGAAGAAAGAAAGGAAATAAGAAGGAGGAGAGGAGAGGAGAGGANATTTGGCAGAGGAAGATATGGAAAGCGTTAAGAGATTCTAATCTCTCTCATTTTGTGAATTAGAGCAAAAAAATAAGAGACCAAATAAATCCCTATGTGAAACATATGACTTAGGGCATAATACTAATTTTAGCATTTTTAGCAACTGAAACAGTATAAAGATAAAAGTGCAGGCAAATTTTGACCTTATCAACTCTAGAAATTTAACTAAAACTGACTTTTTATTATTATGAAAGGAGTAATATTAAAGTTGGTTAAAAGAAGGAGGAGTGGAGAGGAGAGGAGAGGAGAGGAGAGAGAAGAGAGAAGAGAGAGAAGAGCGAAAAAAAAAGAAAAAAGAAAAAGAAAAAGAAAAAGGAAAGGAAAGGAAAGGAAAGGAAAGGAAAGGAAAGGAAAGGAAAGGAAAGGAAAGGAAAGGAAAGGAAAGGAAAGGAAAGGAAAGGAAAGGAAAGGAAAGGAAAGGAAAAAACTGGTCATTATTATTAATCCATTTGTTGTGAATAAAATGAACTCAAACAGAGCTTTCTTCATACCTGTTCTGTAAACTCCCCATTCATATACAAGACAGTAAAGCAGGAAGCTAGACTTAATCTTCAGACATTGTACTTTTTATCTACAGTGCTTCCATGTTTGTGTTTCTTCCAGCACCTCCAGAGGATGGATGAATCAAGTTATGAAAACAGATTTTTGGAAAAAAAAACAAAAAACAGGTATAGCAGATCCTTCACAGATGCTTCTCAATAATTACTTCTTCCTTTCTTTTTTTCCATTAGAAAAATAATTTAAGGTAAACAGATTCATTATGTGTAGCACAGTGTTTCCATGTGAGCCTTGAACACTTTGTTCAAGAGCTAGGAGGCCAGCCAACTGCTTTAGCTCCTTAAAGAATAACAGATGTGTCCTTCCAAGCCTCATGCTAATGGAATTTAGGCTGTGGTTAAGAATTTAAGAATACTCTCAGTTGTCTGCAGACTCTGTTTCAACCCTGTTCTTTTAGTTAGCTGGTTTCAGGCTTCTCTTTCTACATCATTCAGAAGCATTGCATGAAATATTAAGTTGAGCTGAAGCCACTAATATTTTACTTTCCCTGACTGAAAACAAATAGTTGAAAGTGAAAGTCAGTCTATTGGGTTCAGTTATGTAGGATATTGTGCCTCCCAGTCTTTGTAACTACTATATTTAGTAAACACTAAGTAAAATGTTCTCTTTGTGTATATACAGCAAAAAATCTTTGTTCCCTTACTAGCAGCATATGCTTTCTATCTTTACTTTTGGCTCCAAATGTTATCAGTAGTTATGTAAAAGCGAAGCAAAAGATTAGGTGTGGCCATCCTCAAGCAAAAGATGTCAATAAAATGAAATGGCAAATGGGGGAAATCCATTGATTTTCGTTCACATTTTACAAGGCCCTAGGACAATGGGAAGAAGCTGTAGAAGCTAGGAGAGAAAGCTACAGGGTTTTTTCTCCATCCAGGAATGCAGTAGAAAGTGCTTTTTCACTGTCAAAACTCTTACTTCGGTTTTCTGCACTTCAACTGTGAAGGATGCTTATTATGATCTGATTGTTGCTTTCCTCTTTGTCCCATGTCTCTCTGTATTTGAGACTGTCACAGACAAAGATCCTGAAGGCAGTAGTACTGCAAGTGGCAGTGCTGAGGGCTCTGGCTTTTTCTTTTCACCGTTTACTGTGAGAAGTATGAAAGGATTATAGATTGAGACTGGGAAGGACTTGGGGGTGTTGGTGGATGAGAGGCTGGACATGACCCAGCCATGGGCACTCCCAGCCCAGAAACCAAACGTGTCCTGGGCTGCATCCAAAGCAGCGTGGGCAGCAGGGGAGGGAGGGGATTCTGGCCCTCTGCTCTGCTCTGTGAGACCCCACCTGCAGGGCTGCATCAGCTCTGGGGTCCCAGCACAGGAAGGACATGGACCTGCTGGAGTGAGTCCACAGGAGAGCCACAAGAATGATTAGAGGGATGGAGCACCTCTCCTTTTGAGAAAAGGCTGAGAGAGTTGGGGTTGTTCAGCCAGGACAAGAGAAGGCACGAGGAAGAACTTAGACCAGCCTTGTCACTGGAGGGACCTACAAGAAAGCAGGAGAGGGACTTTGCACAATGGGCTGAAGTGACAGGACAATGGGAAATGGTTTCACCTGGACAGTGGTTATGGTTAGATTAGAGCTTAGGAAGAAATTCCTCACTCTGAGGGGTGGGACGCAGTGGAACAGGATGCCCAGACAAACTGTGGATGTGTTCAAGAAAGTGAAGTGTTCAAGGCTGGGCTGGATGGGGCTTTGTGCAACCTGGTCTAATAAAAAGTATCCAGGGGCCCAGGGAAGGGGGTTTGGAACTAGATGATCTTTACATTCCTTCCAACCCAAACCATTCTGTGATTCTATCTTATGATTGACGAGGTTACATTTGCCCTTTCCATGAGACAGTACAAAGAAGTTTTGCAATGTTTTTTTCTCAAAGGGCAGGAGAAACTCTGCTCTCCTCAGCTGATAGAAGCCAAGGGAGAGGGCTGATGGGAAGAGAGATTATTGATGGTTTTCAAAGGGGGGAAGCATATGAGAGATTTTGGCTCAAGGATCTTTAACTGAAAATTATGCTAAGTGGCATGAAGAAAGGATTAGAAGTAGAAGGAGCAGCTGGAGATGATGTATTTCTTCAATATTTCTACTTCCTTATTTCAGAATTGCTATTTCCTGAAAATCATCCCTTCAGAAATACCCCACATCCTCAACCACTCATCCTGACAATATTCTTCTAAACCAGCATTCACACTAGATTTTCCTTGTTTATTTCTTATTCTGTCTGCCGCTTTTAATATCTTCTTATTTTCGCTTTCCAGAAATCCCAATGTTCCATTTCTTTGTTCTCAGTTTGTACACTTCCCTTCACTGAGACACTTACAGTCCCTTTTCCATTCAATGTATTTTGCATTTATTTTCGGCTCTATTTCCTATATTTTTTTTCTCTCTGTTGCTGTCTACAATGAGTTCTGCTCCCACCCTACTCCCCCTCATCTTAGCCTTTACCACTCAAAAGTTTTCCCTCTTAACTGTTTTTTCTTTTCTTCACAAGCTTTTCTACTGTCTTCAATTTATCACCTGGAAACTCCTTCACATCACCTTCAAACTCTGTCATGCTTCATTCAAAATTTTTTTCCTTAGACCAATAATTTCTACCCTTTTCTTTCCTTTTTATTTTGTTTTCTTCTGGAATTTTCAGAAGAGGAAGATGAAATTTCCTTGACTTTTGATAGCCAGAAATATAAATGGCAAACTCTTTTCTGATGATTTTGAATGCTATTGCCCCAGTAATGTAATACTTAACACACATCAGGCATCACATCATAATGGATAGCCACCCACATTATTACCAGTAACAAAAGGCAGATGGTACTCCGTAAATACCATCTTGGCTACACACCTTCATCATCTTTCAAATCATCTGTAGCAGAACAGTTTGTCTGTAGCATTTAACTTCCTTAATTTTCTTCAGAATGGTGAGTGAAAGCTTCCAAACAGCAGGAGGTCACAGTTTACCTGACAGAATGCAGCAGTAATAGTAATGATTTTATTCCTGAACAGCATTTTTCCTCTGGTGAGGAATATAAAAAGCAGTGAAATCCATGATCTACTGCAACTAGGACAAGAATTTTGCCACTGATTCTGAGGTCCAAGATCCTGTCCAAAACTGAGTATTTCACAGCCTCTTCTATCTGAGCTTGAGTTTCATCATTTCCTCTCACTTTTCTTTTTTTTTTTTTTTTTTTATTTTTTCAGGACACTCCTAATCTCCAAGTAGATTCTTTCTTCTCTTGCTTTGAAACTTAAAAGCTCAGCATGCAGTATGTGAAAATCAGAGGCAGAGCAGAGAGAAGTGCCACTAAAGCACAGATATTATAACCATATGAAGGTGATGAACCTGTGCATAACTGTTTATAAAAATGAGCGTAACAGATATGCCAAAAAGTACAAAGGTTTTTGAGGTACATAATTTTTTGCTCAAGATGCTTTCTGTGTTAGTTTCTCTGAGCAGAGCTCAGCTTCCACAGCAGCACAAGAAAATAAGCAAGAATGGGAACTTTTGATTAGAGATATTTTACTCTCTGAAGCGTGATATTGCAGAGTGTGGGTGTTTCTGAAATTCTGTTAGTAGGCTAAAGACAGCTTTCAATTTGAAGACATAAAAAAGAGATATATGAAATGTAAAAATGAGGGAGGCTTGGTTTGTTGGGCAGGTCTTGTGGAAAGGTATACCTGGAGATCTAACACAAGCTTTCTCAGATGCTAGATTCTGGTTCTAAATTATCTGATTGCACCGCAACCTCTCCAAGAAAAGTTCCACACTTCTACTTGAGATGTCAATATGTGACTACAGCTCTGGGTTCAAAGTGCCCCTATGTGCTCATAATCCTAAACAGGTAACAATAATAACAATCATCTCCCTGGTGCCAGTGTTTGTGAGCCATCTTGAGATGAACCATGGAAGGTAAGAACCAAATTTAGTTCCGTTTACTTTTTCATGCATCATTAGTAAGCAAAATAAGTTCATTTGAGCATTTACTCTTCTTTTTGAACCTCTTTATTATTCTACCCCCCTCTATTATCAAAGCTTCACAGTGGACAAAGCCATTGGCCCGATTAATTTCTGGATAACTACAGTAATTAAACTGGACTATGAACTCTCTTCCACCCAGAATTCTTGCCGCTTTGCTTTTCTCTGCTCTGAACCAGTAAAATTTTGCAGCCATCCATAGACATGTGGCTGCTTCTACTTCTGCTCTTACTCTGTGCATGCTGTAATCCTCAGTCTTTTGAAAAGAAACAAAGTACAGAAGGCAAAAGAGATAATGACGAGCCTTACACTCCTTATTGTTACTAACAAGTGTCTTATTTGAGCTGTAGGTTTGGTAGCAAGGGGGTACAGATGTGCTGATTTCCCTGACTGCTGAGAGTGGAGAGGGCACATCCACACTTGACAGATGATGGAAGAGGCATTTGCGAGGCACTTCTGCTGCTGCTGAGCTGCACAGCTAAGGAAGCAAAGGCAAGGAAGTGGCAGCAGGAGCTTTAGTCTCTGCTTCCTCTCTGCTGCTTCCCCCTCACCAGACTTTGTTGTCGTCTTGTCTGGGACTGAGCCAGCTGGAAGTGGGGGAGAAAGAACACCTCACTACTTCAGTTAAGTATTAGCCCAATTGAAAGGGTCAATTGTAAAATGAAGGTTATTATGCTGTGTGTGACATGAATCTGGGTATTATTGGATGTCAATATTGCTTGTTTCTTACGAGTTCCTTTGTAAATGACGGCAATAAAACTTCATTGGAAACAACTTCATAAAATATGTATTTCTATTATTGCAGAATCAATAAAAAGTGTGAAATACTCTAAGGAGGGCAAGACAGTAAAACCACAAGAATCTGCTTGTTATAACCAGACATAAAGAAATTATCAACAATGGCCTGTATTTGTATTTCTTCAGTCTATCACACCAAAACTTGCTTGTCTTGGAGGCTGGAAGTTTAAAAGAAAAAGTTCTTTGGAACTGGTTTCAGAGAGTTTGAACTAAGGAGAAAAGCATCTGTCCTTTCTGCTAACACACTACAAAGGTTTACCCACCAATGCTAGGTTTCCAAGTCTAGAGATTTGGGAATGTTCCATATGTTAAAATAACAACTCTTGATCACTCTCTGAAGCTATTTATATTTTTCCATTTTAAAATGCTATTTATTAATAGTGTTCAAAATTAGTATTAAAAACTCCTTGCATTCCCCAGTCAGCAGGTAGCAGACATCTCATGATAGCTATTTTATGAGGAATTTAATTAGCGAGGCAAACTGTACAACTTCCAGTTTGATTTGTTTGCTGATGCTTATTCTGATTAATTTCCAATTATGCCAGTAATTGGCATAACTGTTTAGAGGTATTTGGAAAGTGTCCAGATAAGTAGATAACCTAATTATAGATTGATCCCAGTGGCAGATACATTGTATGATAATCACTTTCTCCATGTTTCAGGAAGTGCAAAACAGATTCCTAAGGCAAGAGACTAGTAGAGGCTCTGGTCTGTTGGATTGTTGCAGATGGAATAGGGGAACTCAAAGGAGATATGACTGCCTATCCTCTCATGGTGCTCTTTTGGATTCCAAGTGCCTGGAAAAGCAAAAGCCCCAGCAGATCTAATCCAAATCTGATTGTGAGAAAATTATAACTTCTCATGAAAACTGAACTGTTTTATGAAGGAGTAAAATGAGATCTTCTTCCTTTCTATCTCGTAAAATTAAAAAAAAAATTAAAAATAATCCCTCCAGTACTTTAAATTACACCAACTCCCTGTTCCACTGCAGGTTTTCCTAATATTTTAGAGCTATTTTCCCCTCTAGATAAATTCTCTGGGTTGCTGTTTCCACCAGAAGCCATTTCTAAAAAGCCAGGCTAAACACAATATCTATCATCAGGCTATTTGAGAGACCAATTTTCTCAGCTTAGAAGGAAAACTACAAGTTCTGACCCTAGATTCAAACTGGCTCATAGTGGGTTGCTTCAGGACTTCCATGTAATCTCTCTGCAGAAAATATCTGTACGCAAGATAATCACAAATGGGTAATAATGCACCTTGCACAATTTTCCTCAGCTTATTCTGATATATCAAAAGTGCTGCCAATTTTGCAATTGCTAGCATGTATTTGAGTGTTTTCTCATTAAACCAAAATATTTTTTCCATGCTAACACATCTCCATTCTTTCATTCTTTTTTATAGTGAATAAACTTTGTAAAATGAAAATAAACCTTTTCAACTTTGCCATTTTCAAGAAGAAATAATTTGCTTTCATGAGGCAGAAGCAAAACATTTTTTTTGCTTTATACAATGATCTAAAAAATGCAAGTATTGATATTTGACTTGTCTGTAACTGAAAGAAAATTGAAAACTTTAAAACTTGCTCTAACTACACTTACATTCATCATGAAGATTAAATCTAGTGTTTCCATTGCATAGATGAAGTTATTTCTGGCTGTTGTTTTTTTCCTCAACTTCATTTCTTCAAAGTCAAACAGGCATAAAATAACAATTGAGTTTATCCAAGAACAACTAAATTATTAACTCTGAATTCTGGCATGCTTCAAAATCTTAAGCCTGTCGCTGTTCTATAATTTCACACACAATGTAAATAACATATAGCATCAATCATATGACAGTGATCCCTAAGGATTCTAGTAACATGTAAGACAAAGGCATCTTATGGACAAGAGTTCACAAAGCGTCATGGCAAAATTTCTATTTGGTTTTAACCAAAACATAACAAAACCCCAACTATGAATCTATATCTGGTTAATGTGTTCTTTTTTTACATGCTGAAGTTCATCACTTAGGTTTGTTGATACATCACACTTTCTCAGAAATAAACCATCAAAAAAATTGGCTTTTGTCTTCAAGAGGATAGATTTATGTAAAAGTTCACAGCCTCTTGCTCTATTTGTCATTATGATCTGTTAATAGGTATAAGGAAGGGAATTACAGAGATTGTTGAGACTGCAAACACAGAGAATTAAGGGAATTAAAAAAACTGTCTTCTCAAGACACTAGTTATCCAGAGCCAGAGAGCAGGTAGGGTTAACACTGAAAATAAAGCCACCATTGGCATAGGTCTTATCTACTTTGTAATTTATAATACTCCTGGACTTTCAATTTCTAATCTCTAGCCTGAGAGAGATAGGGACTTTCTGCAATTTGTGTGTGCCTTTCTTTGGAAGGCTTATTTCAGCTGCTGCTGAAAAACCCACTGAAGCATAAATCTTATCCTTTTAGTCAGAACCAAGTAGCATTGTCCCCATTGATTTATCTTCTGTTTGTTTCCCCCAGCAGTCTCCTCTGATTTACTTCCCTGCCTTTAGGATAATATCACAAAAGTAAATTGACATGCACATTAACAAAAATATATTTAACTGTCTTACTCCCTGCTCTATTTAAGTGTCCACAGAAATCCTTATTGAGCAGCTCAGCACCAGGAGTCATCTTGCTCCAATTTTACCACTACTTTGTATGTCTGCTTTGTTGTAGTGTGTGTACTTTTTCCTCATAAATAAGGCAGATTTCAATTCTCTATGACATGTCAATGCTGGACACAGTTTTTCAGCTTCAAGTCCCATCTAGTAATGCAGTTGATAAGCAATGTCTTTGCACCACCAAATTTTAGAAAGAATTGTGCAATGCAACGTTATCAGTGAGAATTTGTATTTACATTTTATAAAACCAGCTATAGGGAGCACTTAGGAGCATCAGGAAAATTACAAATAAAGAAAACATGCTCTTCACTTATAAAAAGATTAAACAAAGCAGTTAAGGGTTATATCTGTCTCTCTTCCCTAAATAGGCTGTTGAGCTAAATGGAATAATCTTTTCTATTATTAATTTATTATTGTTTTATTATAGTGAACTATATTTCAGCCTGTTATGGAATGTCAGTTATTATACTACAGATCTTTCATATTCTAATGAATTTTGTTCTATCTTGGGAATTTTGTTCTGAAAATTGGCATTCTCCTTTTCTCTCTTTCTTTTTTTTTTTTTAATTTATTCTGAAATTATAATGCAAAAGAGTCTCATTTAGGAGTTTACCCATGACACATAAAAATGTACCTGTCTCTTCTAGTGAATACCTAAATCTTCAGAAGAGGTTTATATGGAAGAAAATATGTGATTTATACTCGATAGTCCCATGTCTCTCTTTTGCTTTTTCCTAAAACTGCAGTACAATCTTGAAGGTAAATTTGAGAAATCTGTAAAAGTAAACTTGGCAGTCATTTCTAAATTCTGCCTTCTGTAAAGAAATTTGTGGAAGAAAACTAGAGTGGAACCAGAGCTGGTGGAGCTGATAGATGCAGTACAGCGCCCTGGCAAAGTAGTGTAAAAGCTTAGATGCTTCACCAGTTTGGCAAGAAGAATTAGCTTTGTAGATAATTAATGGAAATATATTTAACATATCTGCTAAAGTCACTGTTTACTTTTCTCTTCCATTCTCTATAGTTAGCACTTGGCAGTATTTGTAACAGGTAACCATGGAAGCAAGACAAAAGCCAGAAGAGACTAATGTTTGGGCTCCCCAGCCCAGGCAATATGCTTCAGTGGTCCTGATTTCCATAAAATAAATCTATATAGTGCTTTGGAACTTACTTCTTTGCAGATATAGTTAGCAGAGAATTACAGATCCAAAAAACCAGAAAACACATAACAACTGTTGTGGCTTTGCTCAGGACTCCATCGTCTTAATTGTGCTTGCACCTCTCCTGATAGAGATGTTGAGGCTAAATCAGACAAAATAACAAAACCCAAGTAAGTGGTTAGGTACTCTTTTTCTTCAGAACTGAAAACAAAACACTTTCTTTCATTTAAATCATATTCTTTAAAGTTAATATTTTGGGATTTTTTTTTGGTGAATATGTGCATTTCTTGCTCTCTACTAAAGGAAAAAAGATCACGACAGAAGCGATACTATGACAGGGAAGGTCGAAAGCAGTGCTCATAAGGGTTTTATTCATTGAGAACAGTTTTTAATGGAATACACCAGTTTGACAAACCCTAATCTTTTCATGTAAATGTGTCATTGCAAACTTTGTGTAGCTAAAGGGCAAAAGTTGAGGAGAAAAATAAAAAACAGTTTCACAAACATACCATCAGGAAAATGCTAAGGAAATGTCCTGAAGGTGTTGAAGAATTATATTCAAATCCCCCACTGTTTTGGATCGATGAGGAGTAGTTAATCCTTCTCAGTCTGTCCTTTTGAAGCTGTTTTTCATTATTTATTACTCCCAATAAAGAAACTAAAGCTGTAACCTGCGCACTAGGGCACTCGATGGGGAAGAGAAGTGTCAGCCCTGAGTCAGTCACAAGTGGAAACTGACACATGATCTCCTATGGATCAGGTAAAATATTTTATCCACAATGTCATGGTGGGTTATCTTTTGGTGGTTTTGTTCTGTCTTAATTTCCCTGATGAAGAATGTGGAAATATCCTGGCTTTATTCCAGTGAAGAATAATAAAAACCCCTTTTTTTTCTGAACTATAGTTCTTGTTCTCTAGATTTCTAGAAGCAGAAAGAGATAAGATGTGAAAATGCAGCAGAGACCAGACAAAGGTCTTGTACTACAGATGGGTCAAAGCAAAGATAAGGAAGCTGAAGAATAGATTGTGCCTTTGGCAGGAAAGCCATTAATTGCTGTTTTGAGTCGTCTTCTGTTAATGTTTCACTGTGACCTACTAAAAGGTAGTGATTGAGTAATAAGGAGTTGACCTGAGAACTAGATCCAGTCCACATTTCAGGAATTCAAGAGTTAACTGTTGAAGCTATCTTGAAGCTATCTTTTTGTGTAGTCAGTTTTATTTAAATATTCCAGAATTTACTAAGAAGCATTTTGTTCTCTTTAAGATGTGAAAGCTCCTGACAATCTCCTTTTGCTTAATAGCCCTGAAAATTTTCCTGGAAGATGCTAGAAAAATGTGTGGTTATGCAGATACCAAATAACCTTCTTTTAATATTTTTGAAAAACTTCCCACACATGATTCCAAGGCATCAAACCAGTTTTGTTTCAATATAAATATCTTTTGTTCTTGACTTCCCAGTGATAATCCTTTCCAAAAAGACACCAGACAATGTTTGCTCCTTGAATGTCTGTGAAAAATTTTCACTCATTTAAATGGGTCCCACTGCTCACCAGGAAAATACTGAATTAATCTGAAATGCTCTCAGCCCAGAAACTGTGACCTGGTAAACAGGCAGATGCTGCAGATTCAGCCCTTGTG
This sequence comes from Toxostoma redivivum, assembly GCA_013397375.1. Classification (NCBI taxonomy): domain Eukaryota; kingdom Metazoa; phylum Chordata; class Aves; order Passeriformes; family Mimidae; genus Toxostoma; species Toxostoma redivivum. The sequence continues at coordinate 79,987 of VXBI01014669.1, read as the reverse complement.
TGTAGTACAGCCATACTGAGCCACAGAAAACCAATTTTTACTCATGGTAGGACTAAGGTTTCATTTCTGTCATCTGCATCTTCATTATGTAATTATTATATGCACCATTATTAGGTCCCTTTTCCTTAGGATGCTGTACATCTGAAAGAATGTGTTGATTGAGGGGTTTAGTGGATAGCCATACCTACTGTGTAGCACACCAAATGTAGGCTTTTCTGTGACTCTTTCTCCAACTCCACCATGTCCACAATAAGCAAAATAAATGACTCAACTTTTATGCTGAGTTTGAGCAACAGAGAAATAGAATTACCATGCATTTTCAGTTAGGGAACTAGCGTGGGGAGAGAGCAAAAATCTCTTAAACTAGAGTGTAAAATTAACTCAATTATTCAATTACTTGCTTAGAATGACAAAAGAGTGCCATAACAAAAGGAAGCAGATTCCAATTTCCAGTAATAACTTAGAAGAATGTATAAAAATTAGATGTAAAAAATTATACCATAAAAATTATTTTCTTTGTTTTGCTTAAACCTTTTCACCAATATTCCAAAACCATTCAACTAGACAAAAATCTTGTGGAAATAATGTGGTAGGTATCAGCAACCAGAAGAAATTATTGATGTTAAAAATTGTTGGAAAACTTCAACCATTCCCATTTCTACCAGTAGTGTGTCTGCAGACAGTAGAGTATTCGTCACTTATAGAAAGGTTCAGATGTGCAGTCCTAATGTATTCTCTTATTTAAGGACTCTATACTCACTGAGATTGCTGAAAATGAGACATGACATACAAATAAAATAAATAAATTTTTCCAAAAAGTGGTACTTTCTGCTTCCTCCCTATCTGATTTTGAAGACAGATCTAATATGAAGGGCAACATAAACCCTCTAGATGTGCCATATGAAAAGAGCCCTCGGAACTGAAGATAATATTCCAGAAATCATGTTAGGCCTCTCAAAGACTAAATAATCCACCTGGTTCACTTCCTGGTAGTCCTGCCATCCTCCATAGGCAAGCCAGGATCTTGTGGTCTGAGATATGAAAGCTGGGCAACTGGTTGTAGGAAACCATTAAATATTAATATTTGAAACATACTGGTTTTGTACCTTCTTCTTTTATTATTTGGAGTTTTTAACAAGCTGCTAATCATTTTGAGCAATTGCTCCTTATAGAACTTTTGTATTTTCATAGACTGAAGAAATTAAAAATATTTGAAACCTAATGTACCTTCTTAACCTACAATGCCAGGAGCATCTGTTTGGTCATCTTATGCTGGACCACTTATTGAGGTGACTGGTAGAGGTTGTCCAGTGACTGTGTCATCCAATGATCATAATTATCCAGTGCTGCAGGCTACCAAGGCTTTTCCTTAGTGGCACTGTGTTTGGCCCAATATTCAATACTTTCTATATTTTAACATGCAGTATTTCAATATTTAATACAAATATTGATAGATACATTAAATACACTCTAATAGTGTAGATACTAATAGATACACTATAAAAATATGTATATATCACAGTCAGTAGAGCACTTACATGTGAAAATGTGTATTTTGAACATATTAAGCTTCACAAGTAGGATAACTAGAATGATAAGGGCACTTTTTTCCTTAGTGGATGATACCAAAGTACTTAGACCCAGGAATAATTGCTTCAGATGAGGGTAGGAGCTGTCAGACAGAAGGGAAGGAGATCCAGGACTGGGAAGAGGTCACCTGTGGGAAAATTTGGACAACACACTGATGTATTCATTTATCCCTGTGCTCCATGGGTACAAATTGTCACCGTGATTTGCCTGATGCATTAATGAGCACGTTCAGGTATTTTGGGATGCCCAGGGGTGTTTGCATTTGTATTTCTGAGGCAGGTGGCACTAGATGGCACTATCTCAAGGGCTTTCACAGCGTCTTGTGGGCGAGCAGCAGGCACACGCGCTCTGCCTGTTTGGTGGTGGCAGTGGGTGGGTGGCAAAGCAAGGGCTTAAAAGGCAAGGGAACTGGTTTTCTTACGCTTGTTAATACAGCAGGCCTTTTTATGGAGGCAGAGCCACTGCCTGAAGCCAGGAGCTGCTGTCAGCTGAGCTCATGGAACACCAGCTTGGCTGTGACTTGGTCATGACCACCTCTGTTCCGAGGATGGCAAATAATCTGGATAAAAGTATGACACTTTTACACATGAGATTCGAGGAGTTACGCAGGGAGAATGCTTCTTGTTTCCCCTCTGAAGAGAAGCTGATTCATACACCCTAGAAATTAGATGATGCTTAGCAGAGGGACAACAGTATCTTAGTACACGTGTGTCATGTAGAGGAGATAATTATGTGATTAATTGCACAGCCATATGAGAAACCAATCTGTGCACTAAAATCTATCCTGTAATCTATCACAAACAAAACTTATTTTGACCATTCAAAGAGATTGCCTAAAATATTCATCTTGGTATATTATGATAGGGTTTTTTTCCTTCAAATATTAATTTTCTGCCAGTCTCCCTTCCATAACAATTTTCTTTTCTTTTATAATATTATCTTTCGTGGAGTAAGTCAGCATTCAATACCAGTTTGATATTTTGTGACATTTTATATTAGCAAAAAGACCTTTTTATTCTTGAATCTGGGTTTTTAGGATGGGATACATAGTTCTCACTTTTAGCCCCAAGACAAGCTCTTTGAAGGGACACATTACATTCTATACAGCATTTTCTTGTCATTTGTTGAGATATTTGTATTTTGTTCTGGACTCAGAACACACCTGTGATATGTGTTACTGTCACATGGTGTAAAGATTGCTGTTAAGCTCTTGTAGGAATCAATAGGAATTGATCTTTATAATTTAAGAAGTTAAAAACATTTCTATATTTACCACACAGCACAGATGTAGTAAAATACTCTGGGTTTATATACTGTCTTTGGAGGTTTGTTACATAGACTTTTTTACAGCTTTACAATTTCTGGCTTCAGGACATTTATTATTAAAACAGATTCCTTAGAAGTCTGTGTTTCAGTATTATCACTCTGAATTCTTGCTTCTCAATCTGGGGCTACAGCTCTGACAGAGACAAGAAGAAGCTAAGTCTTTGCTTTAGAAAAGGACAATTCAAACTGAGCATAAGATCAATTTTTTGGTAAATCTAAAACCACACAGCATCTGGGAAATGGAAAAAGGCATGTCTGTGGTCTGGGATAGAGAAAATGATGAACACTGTAATTTCTGCAGTGTTTTTCCTTGTATTGTGTACATGCTGTGCTGGGAGACTTGCCTCTCACACAGATCAAAGAAACATGCAAAGGTCAAATCCAGCCGAAATCCCTGCTAATGCACCTGAGGTGTTTGCTGAAAACAGCAGGCAAGGACCAGGCTAATCAGGCAACAAACTGGCACCCTGTGAGAGCCTGCTGTTTCTCCCTGTGTTTGGGAGAATTCCAGTATTTGTCAATCCAGAGCTGCATGAGGATTTGTGCACAGCTTTAAAGAATTTACATTACCTCACAACTTCCACCAAGAAAGAGGGGATAAATTTTCTCAAATCCCTAATCATATAGAACTGCTGAAGTTTCAGTGCTTCTGCAATTTCCTGAAGACTCAGTCAAATTCTCTTTACTTAAGCTTCTAAGTAGTATTCCATTGCTTCAATAGACGATAAGCAAAATTCAGTTTCTCTATGTTATAGATATTTTCAAGTGCCTGAAGCTACCAAAGCTAATCACAGTGGGTTACTTCTGGTTTTCACTCCTAGTGCAATATACCAGTCACATATCTTCTTTTTTCCATTTCACTCACTTTTGCATTTGCATACACATAAAAAATCCAATACAAACAACCTTTATATTGAGCAATAACACCAAAATTATTTTTAAATTAGAAACATAGATCAAAGTGCCTCCAGCTCCTGGTAACTGAAGGCTTTCTCCATTAGCAGAGACACAGAAGAAAAGTGATCATGAGTCTACAAGAGAAGAACTCAGGGCACCATACCTGGAAGAGAAGACTTTTGGGCTCCAATCCCTACTTCATTTTTAACAATTAACACAAAGTCCATTGTGGGCTTAGATCATAAGGCCAGAGTCCTATAACTGGCCTTGCTACTGGTGTAACTGCGGGAATCTCATACAAATGCAAGGTAATTACAAACTACACTACCTACTTTCCCTACCACCCTTCTTGGAGGAAACTGTATCTCATATAAGATGATTAGAGTGCTTTCCTGAGAGCTGGGAATTATCAGCTCGCATTTTTTTACAGAAAGGACTAGCAAAATCTGTTGAAGCTTAAAAGAAAAAAGTTCAAGTCATTATCACATTGTATTTGTTACCTTACTTCTGTGGCTTTTATTTGAGGATATTGAATTTGGTTCTGGAAAATATAGTAGAAGGAGGGCATTCCACTTTTCTGTCTTTAAAAATATATATAGAAAATATCAATAAGTTTCTTTTCAGTGAAAAACGTTTTTAAGATCAAATTATAACTTCATCTATATAAGAACCAACCTGATTAATAGTATTTTCATAGATTTTTAGTCAATCCAGTCCTAGGGGTTAGGTTAAAGTATAATAAAATCCAACATTTGGAATTTTGGAAAATTTAATTAGGGTTTGGTTAAGGTTAAAGTATAATAAAATCCAACATTTGGAATTTGAAGCCAGACATTAAAATTAAAAGCCATGCATGATTCATTGAGCGGTTATCCAATTAACCAAACAGTTTGTCCAGGGCTACAGTGGATTCTTTATCCCTTTAAATCAAGACTGAATACTGCACCACTTTTTCTGCTCCACTTGCCCAAACTGCAGACAAGACCTGCTCTGCCAGCCCAGAGAAAGGCAGGTGCTGCTGACCAGGAGGGTGGGAAATGGCACCACAGCTCATCTCCAGATCTTCCCCTCCACTGGTTTGGGTGATGAGAGAGAGGAGGCAATGGCAGTGGAGATCTGAAGTGATGACTCAGAGACCCAACTAATATTTCACATTCTGTGACGATATCAACCAATAATCAGTTTGATATTGTTTGATTTTTTTGTTTGTTTGTTCGCTGTTTAGGGGCTTGGTTTTTTCATAGAATCATAATGAATAAACTACATTTTGGTGGCTTAAATTTGACTGATTTTTGATGTCTCTGGACAAGTATGTGGACATTCCTAAACCTGAGCAGGTTTCTTAAACTAGACTTATCAGGCATGGCCTGGAGGCATTCTTAGAGGCCAAAAACAGGACCAAATCAGCCAGGGACTATAGTATCATTATGTTTATTCCTTTTGGCATTCCCCTGTAATGCTAACTACATCTGCACTGCTGAATGCTTCTGGTCCAGGGCCCAGTGGTAATGAATACTTGCATTCCCAAACTATTACCTTCCAAGGCAAACTGAGCACAAATACATTGCATAGCACAAAACCTGTCAATTATTTTTGTGTGGTTTTTCAGTTCAAAGCAACTGATGGCATGCCAGAGAACTGTCACAACCCACCAGAGAGTCTTAGAGCATGCTCCTGAGAAAATTCCAGTTTGGTGGAATATGCCACATGGAGATGGCATTGCCAAGTAGGACAGTGATGGAAGGTTATGTTGGCTTGAGGGAGCCAAAAGTGACATGATTTGGTCTGTGCTTTTTGGGAGACTCTAACAAGGTGTCCCAAGAACTCTACTTGAGTTTTGTGAAATGAGGTTTATGCAGTGTGAATAGTCAGGGTGCAAAAATGAAGTAGGAACTGAGGCCTTTCCCCTAGGGAATATTCAGGAAACAATTTTCAGGAGAGTGGGTCTTCCTTCACTGAAGCTCTTCCCGTTTGCATTAATAACTGAAATATTAAGTATTCATCAGATCCAGGATATTAGCAAGATGGGTTCACACATCCATTTTGACATCTGTAAACACCAGCTTACACAACTGTTAATTTGTCTGTCTCTTCCACCTCTTCTTTCTTCTTTTCATCACCTCAGTGATTCATGTCTGAAAATCCTCTAAATTTTGGTAGTCCAGTTTTGAATACTTAATATTTGACTGCTTGTATCTCACTGGATATATTCTGTGATGGTAGCAAGAGCTTGTAACGCTGGTGTCAATAAATGGAAACATTTCAAAGGGAATCGGAAAAAAATAACCCAAGTATTATCTCTGCTTCGAAACCTTGTCTTGCTGATGCCCTTAGCCCTATGACAACAATACCAGAGAAAATGATAACATCTGCCAACTACACGGTTTCATGGAGCTAGTCACTATTGCTAACCAAGATCAAAGTTATTTCTTAAAGCCCATGAGCTAATTTCTTCTACCAGGCTAGTTTCTGCTTTTGGTTTCTTTAGTTGGTGAAAAGTTGTCAAGAAAAAGCCCAGAAAATGACAAATGCGGCATTACTTGCAGTGAGGCAGATGTAATAATTCTAAGTTCTTCAGAAGTAAATTCTTGGAGGAAATGAAGTACTTATCAGCAAACTCATCTACAGGTTCATTCTGTGAGCAAATCAAAGGCACTTGATAACCCTTTCCTTATGTGATTCTCAGATATTTTACTTGTTTTCTCACTCTGAAATTAATCAAGTCAATGAAATAAATCACAGAACACCATCGACTTCAACATACATATTATTTATTAGATTAAGTTTTCCTGTCTATTACCATGTCTCAAAATGAGCTTGCCTAATACTCTTGACTCAGGCTGGAATTGGGAACAGGAAAGAGAAATATCATAAGAACAGGGGAAAAGTACCAATCTCCTAGTATATGATATATATGTTTAAATAACATTCCTGCACAGGAACTACAGGAACTTGGTTGGTTGCCATGTTTATTATGACTCATAAATAAATGTGGGAATACACACTCAGCAAGAGTGCAATGGAATGATGGAATTATTAATCTCTCTAAATTGCCTAATCTAAAAAAAAAAAGTAAGAGAAAATTTAATAGGAACACTTTTCAGCCTTCTGTTTTTGAAATCCTGGCTTGGCTGGAATAATTCTAAAGCCTTAATAACTATTTAATCTGGCATGTTTAACCTGGTAATGCAAGCAGATGAAGACATGCTTGAATATCTTCCACAACTTTCGGTTTTCCCATTGGACATGTCTTAGATCTGATTCTTTTTGTTGGTCTTCTCTGGGATTATCTCAAACTGAGGTTTGTCTTTCCTTAATTTAGGCACCCTAAAGTGGACATCTTACACTTTTACTGATGCTGAGAAAGTAGAAAGGTTTCTTCCCTAGTATAGGTAGTACTGGGAATTTAAAAGCACAATCATCTGTATTTATCAAGACAATATTTGTTTAATGGAGAGGTCTTGGGGAATCAAATACAAAGGTATAAATTTTATCAGTCTATGTGTCATGTCTGTTCATAGAAGGGTAGGGTGACTAACTGGGCAACAATCTCCATCCTTTCTCCCCTGGACACCAGCCCAGTGCAGGTTTTGGATGATACAAGGTGGTTACAGTTCTATCTAATCCTGACATAATATTTCGCACAGTTGAAGTCACAGAACTCTTATTACTGGTGGATTATTTTTCCACACTAAACAGGCATTCTGCAGCTGCTTACCTGGGCTCTTTCTATGGTGAATGGGGAGTAACAGGCATTTCCAGATTATAATTCTGTGTATTTTAAACATACACTTTCCTCTCTTTTTGCTAACCAAAATAAGGTCATCTTTGTTCTTTGCTTTGTGGAAGAGAAGAATCTTGCTCCACATCACTTTCAGATCCTGCCCATGAAAGGAGAGCAGACTGTTGGTGAGACTATCATAGAGAGACTAAGTGTAAAACAGGCATTTTTTAGAGGTGATGTTAAAGTTTTCTTGAAAGTAGCCAGTGACATAGTAAAACTCCACAGAGATTGGCTCCAGATTGGCCAACACTGCAGTACAGGAGCAGAGAGTAGTGGTACTGTGGCCATGGAGGCAGATGTTTACCAGCAGTGATATGCACTCCAAACCAGTGCTGCAGATAATCCCTTGCACCTACTGCCAAAATTGGGGATAGACCAATTTGGGATGGAAAGAGTTGAAGACACTCCAGAAGGAGCTGGTCAGAGCAAGTCACATACCAAGTAATTAGTGCTGCAAGGTGCTGGACAGTTAAATTCAAATATGTTGGAAATGGAAGATCTTTAAGATCCATTCGCAAACCTTTCTATGATTCTATGGTTCTATACAGCAATGCTCCCTGTTGCATAGTGCTTGCACAGGAAGGGAGCCAGACAGAGGCTGCCCCTGCCAGCACCCATGCTCTGTCCAAATAGCCTTTCATAGCACTGACTTTAGTGTAATGTTGTTATCTAATAGTTAGCACTAACTACTAAGCACTGTGCTGTAAGAGCTTCTCTGCAAAACACAGCCAGTTCTTGTGGAGGTCTCATAAAGCAACCATTTCTCACATACAGCTTGCTATTCATAATTACAGATGTTTCTTGGGGAAGGGCTATCAATGAACTGGAGAACTGAAATGCCTATAAAGAGCCCATTGCTTAATAAAACCCAAACCTCTGAAATGGTGTGTGCTGTTACATGGACGTGTGGACCTCTGGTAATGTCCCTATTGAACCATAGAATCATTAAATCTCTCAGGCTGGAAGGGATCTAGAAGCATCATCAAGCCCAATGCAGGGCTACCTAAAACTATATCATATGACTATCATATCATCCAGAACCTCCTTGATCTCTGACAGGTGTGGTGCCCTGACCACTTCCCAGAGGAGTCTGTTCCAGTGACTGCCCTCAGTGAAGTGAATTTTGAGCCTAGAGAAGGGCAATGGAGCTGATAAAGGCTCTAGAGAGAAAGTCCTATGAGCTGGGGGAGCTGGAGTTGTTTAGCCTGGAGAAGAGGAAGCTCAGGGATGACCTCATTGCCGTCTACAACCACTTGAAAGGAGAGTGTAGCCAGGTGAGGATTGGCCTCTACTCCCAGGCAACCAGCGACAGGATGAGAGGAAATAGCTACCCTGGGGGTCATTTAAGAATGGGTTGGATATTAGGAGGAATTTCTCCACAGAAAGAGTGATTAAACATTGGAATAGACTGTCCAGGGAGGTGGTCGAGTCCCCATCCCTGGAACTGTTTAAGGAGAGATTGGACATGGCACTTAGTGCCGTGCTCTAGTTGACCTGAGGGTGTTTGGTCATAGGTTGGAGTCAATGATCTCTGAGGTCTTTTCTAACTTAATTGATTTTTTGATTCTGTGAATGTACTAGTGTAGTTAGTGACATTAGCTGTGTCACATCTTTTAACTTGCTCATCTGTAAAATTGCTATGATTTCTGGCTACTGGGGACTGTCCTGAACAAGATGTTCTCTCCTACCTCATATTCTCAGAAGATATCATCCCTTCCTGCAGAGTATTTAGATGAAGTGCCAACAGAGGCTATATCACTGATGCTAAAAAAAATTTTCTGTTTCTTTGTGGGAAATAAACTGTTTCTCATTAAGAAATGGTAGCTCCTAAGACTTGAAGATTTGGAAATAATTATGTGGTTTTTATCTAGATGGTTGTTTCTCTACCTGTATATTACTGTACTGTTTTTGCTTAGCTATGATATTTTTTTGTATTTTCAACTAAAGAATTTAGAATCATATATATGTTTTAATTATCAAATTTTATGAACAGGTAGATGAGAGCATACACCATCAGCTAGGCAAATATGTGCTACCTTTGTTTGAAATAAACTGAAACCACCATAGGCTTTGTACTTTGCATTCAGTAGCAAAAAACATTCAGTCCTGTTGTCAGTCTGCTCTTTCTGCTGCCAGCAGTGGTAACAGTTCGCTTTGATTGAAAGATCCAGCTGCCAGCCTAATAATACAGCTTGGCTTGGAAACTGGAGCCTTTCTCTACCTTGCCACTGAAGGCTGGCTGCTGAGATGATGTAGAGATTCAGTGCTGTACCCTCTCTGCAGATGCCTGCTCCATGCGATGCAGATGCCCAGGCCTGAGGCTGGTAGCTGAAACATCCAGGGAGCCCCACAGTGCTTACTCCTAAAAGAGTTTAGGTTTATTCTCACAGTGATATTCCCCAGAAGCATAAAACACAAGGGCAGGTAGTAATCAGTGACTTTCTCACAGTCTTGTACAGTAACTCTGCATTAATAGTTAAACTGCTTTTGGTTTTTGTCTCTCCAGCTGTACCAGCCTAAGGCAGTGTGAACATTCATGCCTGTATCAAGGATGCAGACACCTGCCTCAGTTTCTCCCTTCCACCAAAAGGCCCCTGGCTCCTTGTGCCAGCTCTTCTCTGGGTGCCTGGTATTTGATAACCTCCTACTGGCTGCACGTAAGATTGTCCCAGGAAACTGTAAGTGTAAGCCCTCACTTGGAGATTGATCAGGAGCTGCCTATTTGCTCCTAGCACTGCTCTCTCACTTTCCCGTCACTCACCATTTGGGATCTTAGTAACTTTCTCCTCTGCTGTCCTCTCCTGTTTCCCCTCAGCTAATATCAATGTTTCTTCTTTCAGCTCCTCCTTCCCATAGCAGTGACAGTTTACATCCCAAGAAGCAAATTTTCCACTTTCTCTTCCCAGCCTTTAAAAGAAGCCTCAGTTAAATCAACCAAAGAATTCTGTCACCATGAGCTAAATGAGAACACAAACTGCCTTGCCCAAACAGTACCACACAGTTAGAAGAATACGTCTTTATTTTTTAAATTTTTACTATCTAAAGCCATAGGGAGTTTCAAGGGGACTTGGTGACCTGAAGCAGGAGGTCAGCCAAAAGTCTGTGTTGTCTTGTCTACCCTTTTTTTGACATATTTTTCAGAAGAATTAGATTAACTGTAATAGAAAGTTTCTTCAGTTCAATATTCCCAGCCCTAGGCTCAGGAGAGCTGTGTGGAGGCCACAGCAAACTTCCAGCAAAACTCCTTCACTTGTTATTAGGATAATTTGTTCTTTGTGCTAATTTCCAACAATGGCAAAATACAACCCAGAACCCAATCTAAACTCAAAATGTCATTACAGATAGGGTGGAAAGAAGGCGCAGCAGGAAGCTTTGTGTTTAAAACATCATACCAGTCCTTGTTTTCAAAGTGTCACAAACATATCTGTGACAACCACACCCCTCCCTTTCTCCTTAGAGACTCTGGGCAGCACTAATGTGGTTTGGGGCCTGCCAAAAACTAATCTTTTGCTTCAGTTTTGCCCCTGGGTTGGTTTGAGAGAAGACTGGTTCCCTACTCCAGCTAATTAACTTCCAGCTAGCCATCAGAGCTCTCTGCAATAATGCCCCCCAGCAGGAGAGCAAAGGCAAGTCTTGTGGATTCTTGGTAAGGAGAACAATGACTACATTAGCAGTGGATGTAAGTAATATCTATTTTGTATTACATCCCACACTGCTATAGCTGCTTCTCCTTGCTAGGAAAAGAAAAGATAGATTTAAATAGATAAATAATTAAGACGTGTTTTTTACAACTAATTATTTTTTACAGCTCTATTTCCTCTTCTACTAAGGTAAGGGTTGTGGTACAGGCATTATGTAAGCTATTTCTTTCAGTACCTTATCACTGTTGTCTAGTCTCAAATATGTTCTGTTTCTTCACCACAAGAGTATAATTTAAAATGATAACAGATATTTTATTGATGTGTCCTGTTCTGCATGGAGTAGTTCAAGATTAAAAGCCGAAATAAATTTGATTGGAGAAAATATGGTTGAAGAGACTGAAAGCTCCCCTGGCCCAGGTCATGGCCCTCAAGCACATTTGATTACACCAAAATAAGTCCTGGAAATGTTTGTTCAACCTATTTGTAAAGAGCACTGGAGATTGCAATTCTACAACCTCCCCAGGCTGTGCACATCAGCACTTCATCATCCCTATGATTAGAAACTCCTCTTCAAGGTCAGAACTACATTTCCCTTTACTGCAATTACTCCCTTTCTTTTCAGTGCACACAGGGAATAATTTACAACTGCTCTTTCTATGAAATCTACTTGAAGACCATTATTATGCCTTTTGATCTTTTCCAGACCAAATGATTTCTTCCAATCTTTCCTCACAAGCCTTGTTCCTTAATCCACCAATCTTTTTCCTTTTTCTTGCTCTATTTCTTTCTCCATCTCTTCCAGGTGGTCTGAATCACTGTCAGAACCAACTCAGCTCAGCAAAAGTTGCAATTCAGATTTAGATTCAAGCCCAAGATCGGTCACATAGATTTATTTGTCTGTAGACTACTTCTTCACAAGTGAAGAGGGTATCTTCATTCCTCATAGTCTATGAAAATCTAGCTGATCCAGTCAGTGGAGTCTATAGATTTATTCAGATTGTCCTGAAGTAGACTGATTCAGTCAGATAAACAGCTCTGAAGACTCCACTGGGCCCAGTGCCCTTGATTAGATATGGAAAACTAGTGCTCTTTGAGATGCCTTTGAATATCCTGCCCAGCATCCAGCTATTGATGCAGACGGGCACAATCTCCTACAGCCTCCATGTTGCAACACCAGCCCCATGTCTAAGATGCCTTATGACATCTCAATGTGTAGAGATTGCCTCAGGTGTTTATATTTAGGCAGCCAATCTGAGCCCACAGCTCACATGTAGATTCTTGCTCTGCAAGATCAAGGTCAGGTACAAATTCAGAGCCTTACTCTCTGACTTTTCTTACAAACAGGAAGAGTTAGACATGACAACAGGAGCTGTGCACAAAGTCTGTGATGATAAATACTATATATCCCACGATAAAAGGATGGTAATAACTTATTTGTCTATGGAAAAAAATTGTAATATCTGCAAGTAGTCAATCTTATCAACAAAGAGGAATGTTCTGGGGTTTTTTTCAGTTTGGGTATTATATCCCAATGCTGACATTCTGGGACAACATTTGCCAGAAGCAGAAAGGGATTCCAGAATAAAAAATTATTATTATTGTTCTAAACTGAGAACAAGAAGATGTTTGCTCGTGAAAATAAATGTGGTATTAGCTGACTTCATCTTTTGGCTTAAAAGATGTTGGCTGTTGTGACAGCTGAACCACTCTTCTCTTCCTGCTGCACTAATACATACATGAATTAAATGATTGCTTGCACCTTCTGTGTTTACACTTTAAAAATTTCATGTATAAAAATGGATGGTCTTTCAAAGTTCCATTCAATCTGGAAAAATTAATTTCTCCAGGGGTGGTAAGTAGTATCAAGAGGATCACTTGAGCTAGCGATGCATATGACATAATGAATGAATGAATGAAAGCCATTGCTCAATTAAAAATAATTTCCATAGAATCATATAACGGTTTGGGTTGGAAGCAACCTTAAAGACCACTTCATTCAAATGCCTTGCTGTGGGTAGGGACACCTTCCACTAGATCAGATTGCTTAGGGCCCTGTCCAGCCTGGCCTAAACACTTCCAGGGCTGAGACATCCACGACTTCCCTGAGTAACCTGTTACAAAACTTAATCATTCTCTAAGTAAAGAATTTTTTTCCTAATATCTAATATAACCCTACTCTCTTTCAGTTTAAAACCATTGCCCCCTGTCATGTCACCCTCTGCCCATATGAAAAGTCCCTCTCTCTCTTGACTTCTCCCCATCTATACTGATATCTAGGGAAGAACCAACTCAAGTGCAGCTTCTTGCACTTGGGCTTGTTGAACATCATGAGGTTCTTAGGGGCCCTCTTCTTAATTTTATCTGTGTTGGACACTTCCTCCACGTACCATTCTGGACCAGATGCTCATGTGGGAAACTGTGCAAGGTAAGTAAAGTAGGGAGGTTAGAAATGAAATTTGAAGGCATGACAAGTTCTCAAGCTCAACAGAAACCTGCAGATCCCCTCTAGAACTGCTGTAGATACTGTGATATGTGGGAGGAGCATACCAAGGGTAGAAGACAACAAAAATGACTCAGTAAGCAATCTCTCGCTGAATAACCTGGGTGAAAATTCCTGCATTACTAATAAAGTATCTATCCTTCAATTTAAATTTAATTTCTTCCACCTCATCTGAATAGAGTCTTGAGACATTCAGACAGGATTAACTGTTTTCCAGGAAAGGGATGCTCTATAGCAGGACCAGAGACTTGCAGCCAGCAGAAAGTAACTGGACAATCTCTGCAAGAGTCCAGCCCTTCACCAGTCTCACTTGGTCTCTCCTCCACACGTTGTTGCAAGGGATTTGTTTTCACCTTTTATCTCCTCCTGACCTGAGAAAAGTTAGTTTTATTTCTGATCATACACCTGAATATTGGCAGTATTTGCAGCTAACCAGGCAATTAGAGTCAGTATCATTTTTAGCTTACCTTAAACTTATTTCAAAACACAACAAAACAAAAACATGCCAAGCTGTTCTGTCAATACTATTCTGTTTTGACATTTTTGCTGATGCTGAAAAAACAGACAAAAAGGGTAGGACATTGAGTTGTGGGTAAACATTTGCTGAACTATAAAGCTTTTTCCATTGCCTAGTAAGCCAATCAATAAAATTCAGCTCCATGTTCCAGGGTGTCCATGTGCAGTTTTGAGTGCTTTGCTGTCTGTTTTACAATATTTTCTTCCTGACACACTATGCAATACTGTTGGTCTGTTCCAGGAAGAAACTGGATGTGAAAATACCCACTGAGAATGATTATATTCTTCAGCATGTTCTCCCAAGCCACATTTAGCTGCACTTTGAACAAGGTTTCAATTAAAACTTCCTTTTTCCTTTTGACAGATGAATAACAAGTACTTAGTGGTTTAGTCATTGTTTTCATAAGCTTTAGAACAAGGTTGTAGCCTTTCTGCCAACATTGTTGTTTCTTGTATTCATAACACAATTCAGTGCAATAAACGTATTAAATTGATAACCTGTGCTAGGAAACTTGGCATTTGCAAGTGAAGACTGTCTCCAATCCTTTTGTCCTTCTGTTCAGAAGCACATCAGCTATACACTACAAAAGTGATGCAAATGACATATATTGGAAATGACCAGATTAAAAAGACCTGTTTCTGCTTTTATTTGATTTTATAATTAGTTTCTCTTTTCCTCCTTTTTTTCTGCCCACTCCTTCCTTCAAGATGCTCAAATGCTTATCCTCAGTGTGCTGGAATTCAATATATTAAAATATTGAACCTGCTCTTGTTTGCCTACTTGTACATTGAAATCCAAACCTTCTCCTGGAAATCAAGATACTCAGGAGGCTTTCAAACGTAGCATTTTCTGATGTTGCTACTTTGCTGTTCTGATATTGCAGCTGTATATTAAAACAGTTTCGATGACTTTTTACTAATTATTTCTTGAATGCCATAGTGGAAATTCATGTTCATGCAACAGGTTTCCAGGAGCCTGAAGTAAGAGGCAGCATCAGCAGTCCCTGCTACAAGCGACCCTTGCAAGGGGTGATATGGGTACCCCTGAACCAGCTTGTTTTTAGAGCTCCACAGAGATGTCAGCAGCAGGGCCAAAAAACCATCTCGTTTGGGATAGAGCCTCAGGTTCTTCAAAAACTAGTTCCTCAAGATAATGGAGATCTAGATTTAGCTAAACCAGCCTGTAAGGCTTCAAAAAGAAAGGGCTTGTGCTTTAAGTAGCAAGTCAAGGACTGCTTTCATCTTAGTTCATCTGAGGGTTCAAACATATGTAAAGGCTTTCAGGCTTTTGCATTAGGGAGTAAACATTTCAAATTTTTTAAGATTAGTGCTTGTCCTTAAAAATAAATATTTCATGTGCTTCAGTTGAGAACAGGCTTTTCTCTTTCAAAGTTTGACTTGGACAGTCAAATTTCTTCTTAGGAGCTGGTACAGTGCTCTGTTTTGGACTTTTTCTGAGAATTAAGATGGTAACATATTGGTATTTTAGTTGTTGGTAAGTGATGTTCATTCTTAAGTCAAGAGCTTTTCAGTCCCCCATGCTCTGCCCATTGAGCAGGTGCACAAGAAGCTGTGAGGGAGCTCCACCAGACCAAACTGGCCAAAGCCATGTTCCATACCACAGAAGGTCATGCTCAGTGTGTAAAATGCAGGGAGTTGTCTGGGAGGTGCCAATCACTGTAAAATGCAGTAGGTGGTCTTCTACTCTTTCTTACCAAGAACTTTGGGTTCCACTGTTGCAAAGTGCCACAGAATTTTCCATTGCGATAATTACTGTTATTAAAATTGAATTCAGTTTAGATGAAGGACACAGTATTTGAAGCAAAACTGTGGCTAAATAAAAGAGGCTGTTTGTTATTCTCCAAAGCATTTCTAACCACATTTAAGCAATATATCAACATCTGAGGCTGTTAACTGCAGGAGTACAAGTTATTTTTGTTCAAGAATATTGCTTGTCATTTTGTGTAAAGAAAGTATTTACATTAC
The DNA here is from genome assembly GCA_013397375.1 of Toxostoma redivivum. Classification (NCBI taxonomy): domain Eukaryota; kingdom Metazoa; phylum Chordata; class Aves; order Passeriformes; family Mimidae; genus Toxostoma; species Toxostoma redivivum. The sequence continues at coordinate 63,747 of VXBI01014669.1, read as the reverse complement.
TTCTAGGATTTCCAATCACTGTATAATCTTAAAAAGGTTCTGCTGTTCTGCAAAGGAACCCAAATACCATCTCATATCCTGACTTGGAAGGGACCCACAAGGTTCACCAAGTCCAACTTTTGGCCCTGCACAGGACCACTCGAAGAGTCACACCATATGCCTGACAGCACTGTCCAAACCTTTCTTGAACTCTGGCCTTGGTTCTGTAACCACTTCTCTGGGAGCCTGTCACAGTACATGACCACCCACTCCCAAATTAGGAAGGAAGCACAGAAGATTTATGTTGCATGTTTAAGAGAGTGAACTTCTCAAACTGCCGTCAATTTTTTTGAAATATACATAACTGATTTCAATTAAGTCACTAAAACTGCCCCCCTAATTTCTGCTAATTCTCAAGTCCATCTGCTATCCACAGCTTCTCTCGTCTTTTGGCTGAAGTCTCACTTTTGTCATTAGAAAAAACATTTACTAATAAGATAATTTTCTTTTTGTGGGCAGACATCTGCTTCTAATTTAGCCTTACAGAGTCTCTATCAGCTTACAGTGATGTGACAGTGCTCATTTTACTGTGCTTCACAGAAAGAATCTTTTCAAAAGTTTGGTACATTCAGATATATTGAAAATTATAGTCCCAATGTGATTGCCTCACAGGTATATTCTATCACATTTTGGATACTTTTTTGGAGAGGAAAAGCAAGCTATTCTTACTGTGCCGTGTGCTGTGTACTTACTTTTTTATTAGGAAAACATTCTAACACCTTGATATTATTAAAACTCATGTGCTATAATCTGGTGCACAAAGGTCATGTATATGCTAGCAGGAGAGTATATCTCAGCAGAAAGTAGGGGAAAAAGAATACAGGCAGTATGCTACGGGTATAGGTACATATTCTCTGGAAACTCAAAGAGTTGTTTCCTACTCTCCAGATTGTATAATTATTGTTAATATTTCAAGAGTGACTAAATAAAGAAAGGTTTTCAGAAACAGAAAATTGAGGGTGTGAGCAAATAAATGAAATCTCGGCATCTAACCAACAAAACAGATTTTTTTTCAAGCTTGATTGAGAAGAGTTTTCAAGAACTGCAGTACATTCAAGCAGAGGAGATTTCTTCAGGCTGGATGAGCAGTCTCAGCTAAGCAGTGCTGACATGTATATTGTGCCAATTTTGTAGTTAGGGATAGTAATTCAACTTGTAGTGTCACAAGTTTATTCATAAACAACTCATTTATGTAAAATAAACAAACAGAGTTTAATATGGAAATAAGTTGGAATCTGAAGGAGCTAAGGAACCAGCTTTATGAAAAACATTGCCTTAAAGATGGTGTAAACTGTTTCAAAAAATTTATGCAAATTGTATAATTACAGCACTCTTTAATGTACATTTCCCCCTTCTTTCTTTACTGACAACCGAACAAGAAATTTTGCTTGGATTTTTAAATGATTCTTCGTCTTTATCTGAGTAGCTGGGTTTTGCTACTGTAACAGCTGTGGACAAAACCATGGAAATCTTAATAATAAGGAAAAAACAAACCCTAACCCTTGCATAAAGGATCAAAAGCAAAATGCAAAATATATTCAGTCTTTTCTAGGTCAATTTATATTCTGGTCTTATTTTTTAAATTAACATAATTTCAATAGTTGCAGTCCAGGAAATTCCAATTTACATCACCGTTACATCAAATTTTTAGCCATTTATATTCTGATGCTCTTTAAAGATTGTATTTTCTGATAGTTTATTTTCATCAGTTGTTTGCTGATTCAAACAGCATCAGCAATTTTTTACTACTTGAAAATGGAATACAGGAAAATGTTATATTTAATTTTAAGCATTATTTTCCTTCAGAGGGGCATAAATCTTAAAGATGCCTATAAAATATTGGTTTTATTCTGATAAAAATGGGCTGAAGTAGTTGAGAGCTCATGGAGAATCTACACTTTAGATTTAATGCAGTGCCAACTCTGAGTATTGCTGGGAAACAAGGATCAAGTACTTGACTGCATTTGTAGTCATACTAGGTCAACTAAAACAAATAAACAAGCCAACTCGACTATGAGAGTTATGGAGAAAACACAGGAGTAGAATAATCAACTTTTGCTCTTTTAGCATTTAAATGTAAAAAATAATACATGACATAAGAGTTTACATTTATTCCATTACAGTGGCAAAAATTTTAAGTAATGATGAATATCATTAAACCTGCAAGTACAATAAGGCAAGATAGAAAATAATATTTTACTAATTCAGGTTGATGAATAGCTGATACATCGAAGTAGCAGGGGAGGTCATGCATTATATCTCCATTGTATTATATACCATTATGCATTATATCTCCACAAGCACTACAGAGTATCCCACACAGTTTGCAATTACCAGGAAGCAGCATTGACCATGGATATGACCTCTCCATGGTGGGGGAGTTGGACTATACAATTTTTAATCTTCCTCCCTACTCAGACCATTCTATGATTTTATGATTCTATGTTCTTGTTTTGATTGTTCTGTAACACCAGACTAGTTGACTATGATAAGTTAATTTTTTCTCTCAAAAGCTGTCTAAGTATAATTCTGTAGAACACATTTCATATAAGAAGGGAAGAAAATATATAAATGTCTTATCAGACAAGACAGTAATTCCCTGCTCTTTCTCTTTGAACACTGGATGGTATTTAATATCTAATAACTTTCTTGTAAGTCTCTAGGAAACTTTCAGATATTTAATGCTGTTTTATTTGGAGCAAACCATCACAAAATGGTGAGCATTCCACCTAGTTCTCTTATCCTTTATTTGACTGTGAAATCTTGATTTAGTTACACACCCAACTATTCCCTCAGGCTATTAAGTACTAAAGTACTCCAGCAAAACCTGAGAGAGATGGCACAATAGATCTGCCTACAGGACATTATTTCTGTTAGGAGTAATGTTCTGCACTGCAGAAAAATGTGCTAATAGCACTGCATTATAATGTTAAAATGGGGTTACTGGTGCATGTCACCACTCAGCACAGTTCATTATCTTATGATTAAATATGCATCAAAATAAATAGAGATTTATAGATACTTTTCTAAACAGCTGAAAAACTTTCGAAGAGTAATAAAAAATGTGTTCAGATAAAGGGGCTTTGCTCCTCTTGCATTTTGTGTTTTTTCTGAAATCCTACATATTCATTATATTCTTATTTTAAGGCTTGAATATCAATCAACATCTTCTACAAGATAACAAGGGAGCAGAGCAAAATAACACTGAAGAAAAAGACATGTTAACATTTCATCCAAGGGAACATTACTCATTACCAGCTTCACAGCATTCAGAACTATTTTGACAGAAGCAATGTGTGCTCCCTCCATTTTTTCATGCATGGATTAAAATTGTAATTAGTGCATCTATAGAAAAATCACCACCTAATATACAAATGTCTGTCCATAGATAATTTTTCTCTCTCTCTTGCAGTTCACTTAATAGTCTCAATTCTTCCATGGTGTCAGGGAGACTAGTGGAATTTCATTACAGCATCATCTCATTTCGTTGTTTAAGTCTGCAGCTATTAGATAACAAAGTACTACATAAAATTTGTTCTTGCAGCCACAGTGTAATTTGAAGAGTTCTGCTCTGTCTGAAAACAGTGGAGACCTTTCCATTGTATTTTTTTATTTTTGAGAAAGCGTATTAGGATTTATTACTGTAATGCAGGTAACATCCATGGGAGTGGGTACACACTTTTATTGTTCCTGTTGATTGAAGGAAGAGAGGCCTAAAACTGAAGACACCAAAAGTGATTACATGAACATTCAGCTGTGTATGTACAGATGCTGCTGTTTCTCACAACACCACCATGTACCTCCATTCCCAAAGTGTCCTTAACATTTCAATATCTTGTTTTTCAGCAAATCACCTTCCATAAAAGAAAATTACTGGAAACGAGGCAGGTAGTAGATGTTAAAATATTCAGACAGCCATACAAGGTTCCCTGGCTATATGGTGTTTCTTACTGCTAGAAAAATTATAAAAAACAAGACAATTTTGTTCCATAATGAAGCAAATAATGTAGAGATGCAGCTGGCACTGGTTTCCTTGAGTGCTCAAAGTACACTTAATAGTGAGTGGCTCCTTCACACTGAGGTGTGTTTGTAAGATAATAACAAATTTCTAAGTATTTCGACTTTTTAAAGTTATTATTAAATAAGGAACTCATACGCCTCTCCTTTTTCTATTTATTACTTGCCCTTTCCTTTTTAATTTACCTTTCTTTATTTATTTTTCTTTTTTTTCTTTTCCTTTTAAGAGGCAAAAGACTAAAGCTCACTACATCTCTGTTTCAGTGACATCAACTCTCTAGAGGTGGTTCTTGACTCCAACACTATTAGCTGTGGCTTGCTTTATCTTTCAATCATCAGCTGACTAGTCTTCAATATTCTCAATATGGGGAATAAAAATACATATTTGAATGCACAGAAATTGAGAACTCAATGAAAAAACACCAAATGTGTAAGGTTAAAATAAAATTATTAACAGTAGTCAAGGATTCATAAAATGCTAAAAATTTGCAGTTGCAATGATGTTGGTGTTCAAGATTATTGGACACTATTTTATTACATAACAATTTGAAATGACTGAAAAAGAAATAAAAAATTCACAAGTGCATCTTTTAGTACCAAAGTACTGTATATATTTCAATCTACAGTATCTTCTATACAAGTATCAAAGCAGTTTGCTGCATCTAGATGCTTCTTAAAAGTGCAAAGATTTATAATCATAACTCCTCTGGTACTTGAAGAAAGCTCACTTTGATTAAACAATGGGGAGATGAACCCCAAAACAATCAAGGTACAGATTCATATTGATATTTATGGACTTTTCTCCTAATACACCTAGGACCTGATAAGAAAAGTTATATGCCAAAATGTATTTGTGTATTCAAATTCTTTATCTTCAGAACTTTCTGTGCCTGAATAAGGAATTGAACATGAGTTTACTAAATCAAAGTTACATGACTGAGTGGAAGATCTGGATCCTTTTTAACCTTTGTTCCCTTCCCATGGGGGAAGGAATGTTCACTTGCTGTGCATGTCCATAAATAGAATAAATGCTCCCAAATATTTTTAGGGTAATTCAAAGTCTTCTGTGAAGTAGGCATTATGACAACACAAAAAGAAAGATGAACAGCAATGCCACAAGTTTATTCTGGCCATACCCCCTTTTCTCCAATTAAAGAATGAAAAAGATTATTTAAAAAAATAAAAGAGAATAAAATGAAAAGGCAAATTAGTGCCTGGAGGACATTTCAAAAGCAAAGAAATGATGAATGCCATTTAGAATTCCCTGCCTGATTTATCTGCAATATTCATAAGTGTGTGTTTATCCAAAAGCTTTGTCTCAGATCAGGCAATTAATTAAACTAGAGAAGATCTCAAGCAGGGAGAGATGAGAGTTGTTAATAGTGTATAGCTGATAATCAAATTTGTCTCTGCTGTTTTTCTTGGGACACATTCCTCTGTTTGCATTTCTGCAGCACAAGGAAGATGTGAGATCCATGGCTAAGCAGTACATCATGAAACACACAGACCCAACCCTTCAGAACTGGAAGAGTTACCACTTGTGCTAGTGTCCATACATCACAGCTCCAGATGAGTGCACCTAAGCATATCTTCACTTCTTTGGGCATATAAACATGAATGCTTTTAGGCAGTCCATTTTTCTTGAAAGTATGTGAGGAAGTAGGTGATGTTTTCAACCCAAGGTCAAAGCTGAAAAATAAGAAATGGCAAGACAGGAAAAAAATAAGATCAGGACTGGTAAAAATCCAAAGAGGGAGGATGAGACTTGGTTTCAAATTGTCACAGAAAGTGGTGGAAAGCACAGAAATCAAAACATGGCAATAGGAAGGAACAGGTTTCAAGTGCATCCTTTTGATTTTGGTGTGGATCTTTCAGAGCACACAAGCCAGTCATACATTCCCCTTGAGACTATAAGACTGCAATGGCTTTGCCAATAGCAGGAAGAAATTAAACCCTCCTCACAAAATTATATGATTTCTATAGCCCAGGTCAAATACCGGCTTGTTGTCCCAAGTGCTGAGACTGCAATCTAGTTTGGTGCTCTTGCAGACCGCGCCAAATCAAAAGAGGCCATAATGCCTCTTCCAGAAACACATATACTACACATCCAGGCAGTATTTGACTCCAAACTTTGATACCACAAGACTTTTTTTCCAGGATTTTGTTCAGAGTTATGTACACAATGTTATCTATCTTCATGTTAGGCAGTTTGAATGCAAAGGCTGCAGCTTTTACCAAAATCAGACCTCTCTCTGTGGTGACCCATAGGAATTCACCGCCTTCTGTGGAAGCCAATACTTCTTGGCACTAAGTTAGAGATGAATCACTAATTAAGATAAAAACATTTGAAATTCTGTGATACTGCTATAAATGGAATCCAGAAAATGCTGTTATTGTTAAATTCATAGATTCTTAAAAAAATTTCTTTTCTCATATAGTATCATTAAAATTTATATTGAATTTATTTTATGTCCATGCAATTTTATTCCATTACAAAAATGCAGACTACTGCTTGGGGTTTTTGCATTTGGAAATGTTCAGTCTTTTCCAGTTTAACAATCTTAGAGGTTTACTTTAGAAATTAAAACAAAGTTAAATAGTCCTTTTGACAGCAGGGATCACTCACATTCCTTGTACATTATATGGACAGAATAATTTCCAAAGTTTTGACTCACAAGATGTACCCAAAGTCTCCTTAAACACTGAATGGAAACTCTCTATCAGCTGAAATGACAGAAACTTGAAAAGTCCTCCTTTTGAATACTTTTTGTGGGAGTTCCTGTCTGGCAGACCTGTTTGAAAATAACATGTAGTACATAAGTAGTGAAATTACCAACTCTTGAAGCTTGCTGAGACTTGCTCATGAGCTCAGTTCTCCAGCTGGCTCTTGGGCATCAAAAACATTGAGAGAAGCAGCATGATTTTGGACTTGAACATTCATTTCAAGGGGAAGAGAAGTGGTTCATAGGGTAGTTCTGTGACTAAGTGTCTTTCTAAGACCAGTACTTCAACTTAAAGACAATCCATCAGTATCCTCATGGAAAAACAGTCTGAACTGAAGCACTTTCAATTGCATTAGATATGCAAAAGGAATGTGTCTGTACACCTTCCATTTGCCACTAAAATAAACTTGCCATTCTGTTGTTGCTGGAGTAAGGACTGACCATTTAAAAGACAATGAAATCCTTACTGGCCTGTCTAGTGAAAAGGATATTCAGTTGTACTCAACTGACTAATTCTACAGACAGGTGATAGCATTTTCTGAGTCACTGTTGAAAGTAAATGCTTGTATGTCAAAACAAACAGAATTCAAATGGAAATAGCTAAATGGATTGAAGAGAGTAAAATCAGTACAGCAAACAAAATTGTTTTACCACAAAATATTTGTTCTGAATCAATATTAATTATGGAAATGCCAGTCATAAAGCTAAGAGACTATATATTTTTATACCTTTTTACAAGTATGTCACTAAACAACACTGCAGTCAAAGAAAAATTCAGTACTGAAAGAGAATTTCCCTTAACTTTTCCTCCATGGAGAAGCATTTCAGCAGTAAATAAAAACGTGGTGCAAGACATCTTGGTTTCAGGTAAGCAGAAGATCATACAGTATGTAAGTGATCATATACTTTGTAAGTGATAAACATCACTCCACTCGTTACCCCACAGAAGCCAGAACAGAAAAATACACTCATAAAATATGACCAAGTTTAGGTAACTCTATGTGGGCATCTACCTGTGATTAAGGCATCTGAGTTCCCATTGTAATCAATGGAGATTTAGAGTTTGATTGCACATAAATGGGCAGCTTGGCCATTTGAGGTGCCAAGGCTATTCCACTTGGCCTCTGGCAGGCATTTCAAGCAGGCACAAGCATCCCGTAGGAACTGTGTCCATAATAAGCACATGGAAAGGAAAGCTTTTGTTTGGAAAAATTAATCAGGTGCCTGCAGCAAGAGCGACAGGAGCTTAGACATTTCACTCACATATGGACACCTGTAGGCTGGGACTTACCCACCTCACAAGACACTTCAGTGTCTGCAGTATGGAGATCAGTCCCACCTCAGGGGAATGAGGTGGGACTCATTCCCTAAATTACCTAAATGTGGGTACCTCACACCATTTGTAAGGCTTATCCATAGTACCTGTGCAGTACTGGTGGGTGGCACACAAGGCTTACAGGAGACCTGCAGCTTTCTGGAGAAGCACACAGAGGTCAGGCAAGACATCCTGCTGGAGGATATCCCACAGTGCAATACAGCAAAGGGATCCCACCTGCAAACAGCTGTTTGCCTCGTGTGAACATAATCCCTTTACTGCACTGTATGTAGTCTCTGTCTTGCTGCCTAGATGAAGTACCTGTAGCCAGTGGCTGAATGATACTGTAAGGAATACATGCACCTGTGTTCCTAAATTAATGAAGGTGGCTCCTATCCTCCTTTGATAGTGATGCCAAGTAAATGCACCATCTATATACCTGGCACAGTTTTAGTCCTGGCTAAGTTAAATTGATATGCTGGCCCTTACCTCTATCGTTTCCACACTAAGAAAGCAAAGCCACTAATTTACTGTACAATTTCCCAATGTAGAAAACCCACAGTTATGCTTGTATAAGATTTTTTAAATTGGTTTCTGCTGCCAGTAACAGGTACTAAAATCAAGTTTTGCAGCTCACGGGAATTAACTAAAATAATGTTGTCTCTGATGTCAGCATATCAAATAGCATAATATTTTCCATACAAAATTACATGTCATATGAAGATGTCCTACATTTGACCTTCCTGTGGAAGAGTGATAATCTAAATTTCACTCTAATATCTGCTTGTCTGAAAGTAAAGGACAGTTCTAAGCCTTGCATAAACATCTTTTCTGCACTTGGTTGTCATGATAGCCATGAAACAAATGTAATGAATTTAATTTGTTAAGGGATCAAGTAACTTCAAAGACAATTTGCAATATGAGCTTGCTCTGAGAGGCAAGGTATAGCATTAATTTCCTCTCTCCCAGCTGAGAATTCTGGAATCACTATCCTCCAGTATTGAAAAATATGTATGAAAAGATAAAAGGTGAGAGAGCTTTCAGAGAAAATTGCACATTTAGGCATTGGTCCTAATGGCTGTGTATATGTAAATTATTTCTAGACACTAAGCAACAATACATTTATATTTCAGCACAGCTTTCCTGTTCTCATCTTTATCTTCTGGAATATTCTGGTATCTTGAGGATAGCAAATGTAACCTTCTGCTTAGCCATATGAAGTAAGACCAATATTTCTCACATGTTTTTATCCTCATTCATATAGGTCTTCCTTAGACTTGTATGCCATAGTAGTAACCAAAATCCTTAATCTTGCCAGTATTGAGAATTACCTGGTGACAGAACATATAGATGAGAAGGAACTTTTCTCCCCTCCCTTCTACCCCTATGGGGAGAAACTCATCTTTAAGCATCCTAACCTTAAGACCTGAAACTGAATGATCCAATAGGGTCAAGAGGACACATCCCATGCATGTCATTCCTGATCACAGACACACGGTATTTAGCATTACTTCATCTTTGGGATCTGTCCAGCAAAAATAATAACAGTAAAATATAGGCAATATGATTTTTCTAGTAACTTCTGTTTCTAACATAAATTACAATGTGAAGTCCTCATGATGAAATTACAATAGAAAAATTATTCTATTTTCACCCATGAAGTCTGTAAGGTTTTCTGTCAAAAAAAGGAAACAGAATTGGAAGTAATAAGTACACATCAGCTACACTCTGATATGGTGGATACTTACCAATCATATGTCTTTTCCTAACCCTAAGAACAATGGGATCCTTGAACCCAGAATCAGCCAAAATATTTTTATTCCCACCTCTAAGATTCTCAGGTAAAAGAGACCTTTTTCTCCTCTGGCATACTAAAGAGTTCACTCCTCCCCAGTGGTGAATCATCTGTTGACATGAGTAATTCCTTTATACAGAAGGAATGGCATTTTTAAGCACTGGGATTACCTATGAGTATATCGTACCAAGGTACACTGGAGAGAGAGAGAAGCAAGCACACCACTGCCTGGGCAATGCTCTGGGAGAGCGCTGCATGCAAGCAGGCACACTGCAACCATCCCCACCTGGGCAGGTGGCAGCAGCTCACCTGCCTATCTAACCACTGAAATCTCTTCCTGTACTCTCTTCTCCATGAAACTCTCCTCACACATCCAAACACACTGCTGGGGTGCCACTTTTTAGCTAATGAGCTTGAGGGCTGAGGTAGATTGAATCCCCACAGGAGGTCTTTGAAGTGCATGTCCCTGTCCCTTGAGCAGGTACTCAAGGAAAACATCATCACCAGGCACTGAAAACCGAAGTGGAAATTCATAACACTACCCTGTGATACCCACCTTTATCTCTGTAATCACTGGCTTTCACACTGTTCTTCTCACCTTGAACATGGTCCAAAATAACCACCTAATCCGGGAGTGGAATTACTCACTTGGCAATTTCAGACCCCAGAAGCTGAGATTTAGAGCAGCCTCAAGAGGGACTATTGGCTCCACTGACAGAGGGACTAGAACACTCCTGGGCTTTTTGTGTTAAGGATCAGGCCACCAATGGATTATTTTCGACTTCCTTTCATTTAACAATAAAAGCAATGAATTTTCTTATCTCCTTCCTATTGAAACACGCTATGAAAACACCTTAGTGGTAAAAAAAGTTTCCCCACATCTTACATCTCTGTCAATGCTCTGCATTTCAGTCATCTAGAACAGGATAACAATTCATATTTTTAAAATATTTCTGTCAAATGGAGAAACCAGCTGGAGAAAATATAACCCTTAATCCTGAAAAGCAGAGCTTTCTACTGGATTTGAGAATCTCATGATCAGCACCCATCCCTGATAAAAATAATTCCAATACTATTTTTTTTCCCATTCATTGCACACTTGATAGAGTTTTATCAGTGTAGTACATGACTTTATCTTTACAATGTGCACATTTGCATTACCTAAGTCTTTCTCTTACTGGTTTATAAGCCTACTGCCAATGCAGCTGGACAAATTATGTAATAAAGTGAAGGTGATATAAACCAACCCAAGGACCCCTTCTTCCTCTACATCTATGGTATTTCATATATAAATTTTTTTGCACTTTATATGCAACTTTACTGAGTCTCTCCTTAATTCTACAACACGAAATGTTGTAGAATTCAGGGCTCATGTTTTCTTTTCCCTTGGAACTTTATTTGTACCACAAATTATTTTCAGCTGAGTATTTCCTGTGAAGAAAGGTGCCTCTAGATAAATTAGCTAGTTTCTATCTCAGCTTTCTCCTCACAGCAAGGAAGGCAAAAAAGTAATGGAAGTAGAAGAATGTTTTTGTATCAACATTTTTACTTAGCTTTGGATCTGATGTAGCATCATCTAGAAAAGCAGTCAACCTTTCCCCTAGTCTTAACATCTTTGTGAGATAAAGATGAAAGTCACTTCACTATTTTGAGAACTTCAAGAATGGGGAAAAATTTTGCCAAGTGTAAAGGAAGAATATATCTAGAGCTGGCAAGAAAGAATTCATTCAATCTTTCTAAGGTGGATGACAATAGTATATACAGAAACAATAATTTCAGTAAATTGATTCACCTCACCATTTTATTGAACCATATCCAGATCATTACAGCCCTGTCTCAAATGAAATCCTTATATCTCGATATGTTGTGCTAAAAAATGACATTTTAAATAGGAAACCATTTAGCAGGTTTTCAGAGAGAAGACAGGCTGTTTTGGCTGTGCTGTGACTACAGCACTGAGTGGAGGGAAGATTGTGGGTTAAAATCAGCAGTGTACATCTTTTACTCATACCATCTCCTTTTGTCCAGGCACACACACAGAGCTGCTGCTGAAGTAGCTGAATTAACTCTTGGAATAGATGAGAACAGAACTATATTGCCCTGAGATCTCAACAGTCACAGTAGCTGAATTATGTCTTGTGTAGCAAGCTCAGTACCCTGGCAATATCTCGTTATTCCCTTCATCTACTGCCACGTTTTGTTGCTGAAATCCCTGGCTGCTGGCAGTATTGGATCACTAATGGGAATGCTGAGTTCTGTCCTGCTCCTACAGTACTAATTCCCAGGCTCTCCATTTTGTATCCAAACTTTTTTTCCCCTGAGTAATTAATTTCATTAATTCAGTCATTTTAGTTGCTTACTTCTAATTTTGAAAAGTCATCAAAACTGATGGTGTTAAGGTCAGTTTTACCAAACAAATGGTTTGAAAGGATGCCACATTTTTCAGGTGACAGCAATGAAGTCAATACTAGCATGCATAGATACACTCCATCAAGGTTGAAAGTAATGTAAAAGGTCAAATAAGAGTGGCTTTGCTGAGGAGAAAAGCACCATAAAGCAAACTTACAAAATCAAGCCAACAGGAAGCATATGCACAGATTTGTGTAATACAGTGTAAGATCTGTACACAGATTTGTGTACAGTGTAAAGGGACAGTGTTTCTTATGAGCCCATAGGATCTCATAAAACTACCTAAGTCCCAAAAGCAGCCAGCCTTTTATTTTGAGGGGCAGGCCTTTGGAGAACATTGAGAATTAGAAAGTGATTAAAGTACTCCTACTTTTCCCATCAAGAAATTCAACCTACCAGAGAAATATGGCATGGGATAAGGAAGTTCTGGTTCTGTGGTGCTCACATGAAACATTTGTACCATTGCCAAACCAAGTAACTCTGATGGCTTCATAAAGAGCCACCTCTATTTGAACAGTAAGATAAGGATTGTCCCAGTTTCCATCCTACTATTCAAATCATGTTGCAATTCCCAGGGCTGAAGTTTCTCACATAAATAATTAAAAACCTGCATTAAAAATGCTGTCTGTGTTGTTTCAGAGAAGAGAGTTATTGCATTTCATGGTAGATTTGTGCTCTCGAAGATACTTCACCCTTGAGGAAAGCCAGGTTTTTAATTTTTAAAATTGGAAGTTCCTTCCAGGCATGCTATTTTCCCTTGTAAACATGCTAGACCACTTAACTAGCTCACTAACTACTCATCTGTATTTTTCTGAGGCATCTAATTTAAAAGCAATGACATGATGTTTGAGTATTTTATTACATACATCTTTTCAATAAACAGCACCCTAACTGACCTTATAGAATCAGGCAATATAGTGAGTTAAATAATAAATGGGAACAGCATGAGCCAGAAATTAAACAGTAAATAAATAGGTGAAAGAACTGTTAAAGGTCATGGTGAGAGGGATTGGATCCCACTCTTTCCTCTTTAAGCCTTTGTAAGTAAATATTGAGAATACATACATCTAAAAGAAAATGTATAGCTTCAGAGAATTGATGCATTTCTCATGCTTAATGAGATATCATAGTGATGAGATGACCTTACTAGTAGGAGGTTACCAAAAGCATGAAGGGGAATGGGAGAAAAGACATGTCATCCAGGCACCAGTGGATTAGAGAATCCCCTTAAAATATTTAAAGGACGGTTTCCTCACACTACCTATTGTGAATAAAGATAGTAACTGCAAGTGCAGTGTCAATAGCTGCATTCAGAACACTTGAGAAGTCAGGGCCTCAGGGTGAAGTATTAAGTGATGACATGAGGTTTTTCTGGCACCTGTTGTTGATAGCCAGCAGCTTTGCCCTGTCAACCTAAAGGAACAACAGGGAACCCTCTAGAAATCCTTGTGATATCCACCACCTCCACTGTGAAAGTCAAAAGATCAAATCCAGTGCCAGATGTGAGCCTTAAACCAAAGAGAATGGAACTTTAAATTGAAAGAGACTGAGTTTCTCTTAACCCCAGCAAATTGCAGACCAGCAAGTGTATCATTTAGCAGATCTAAGGATGGCTCTTTCAGAGATGTTGTTTTTAATATAAAGTAAACGATAAATGCTTTGTAGAAACAGTACTCCTGCTCTTTCACATCTCTTTGCAAGTAGAAACCTCAAGCAAACTAAAACTAATCCTACTTTTGCACCAAGAACTTTAACCTACAGACATGGAATTAATTAAAGCTGAAAATATAATTTGAGACAAGCTTCAAATAATGCTCAAATATAGTTTAAATGTAGATGATCTTCTAACACTATACATTTAAACTTCAGACCTTGACCTTGTTTGCTTCTTTATCTATCACCCATAATTATGTGACTGTAACTCAAAATGCCCTGCATCTTCTAAAAGACAAAAAGAAAATGCACATGATATAAATTCCAGGTGAGATGTTTTCTCTGCTACTTCAACTACATCATTAACAATAAGAGAATATCAAAATGTTACATTTATAACAGAATTCTATGAAGTTCTCCCTCAAATACTGCAATAGTCTCCAGATATGAGTCCTTTTTGTGAAACTGTAACATTCTCAATCCCTACCTCTGGTCAGTGCTCACTCAGCTCCTTTTTTCCACTTTCACTTCTTACTCTACCCTCCCATCAGGTTTCTTCCTGATCCACCCTATCCCAGGATATCAGGATCCTCCGGGTAGATGTAGCTGCAATTATTTGTAAAAATTCATGTCTGGAAATTTGGGTGATCATGCAGACTCCTTCTCCCTTTAATACATAACATTCAATTACTCTTTCATCTCTATCCCTTGGTTTATATGAAATCTGTCTACTTGGATCTTCCTCTCAGCTGACAGCAAATCATTACATATCACATCAATAAATTGGAAAAATATTTATGTTCATTTAATCACCGACCAAGACTCCTAGAATAGTTGAATTCTGCTCTTGATCCTTTCACAGGACTGAAATGTGCCGGGAATGAGTCTAGCTTGTGTGACCACTGATCTCAAACTAGATGGAAATGTATAGTGATCTGTACATCTCAGTATTATCAAAGTCATTGAAAAGCACAAAAGAATTGTTGTTGAAGAATTTAATTAGACATCTATTTGCTGTTGAAGGTCAGTTTCCTTTCTTTTTATAATTTCACAAAGAGAAAACTGTAACTGTTCCAAAACCAGTGGACAAAAGCAGAAAGCCATATTTTCTGATCTATCTCTTTCTACCATGTTCGAATGCATCTCATATTATACTGCATAAACAGATCCTGCTGTTACAATTACCACTTAAAAAACCTCTTCACCTGCTTTATTGCACTGCTTAAGTTTAAAGGAATAAGTTAGAGACAGATTAATTGGAGCTGAATCAGTATCTATGAACTTGGTAGTGCAAGCAGAAGGCTGCTAGAGCTTTAAAGGCTTTACTCCTTTTTCTTCTGATTTTTTACCTGCATTTGTAACTTCTGGTGTCACTCAGCTGGTTTCTCCCTTCTTCCAGGACAGATGAAGGTTTTTTGGCTATCTACTTTCCTGAAAAAAATACCTTGTGTCATGTAGCTTGTTCTGGGCTGTATCCCACCAGACAACAATATGGGCATGTTCCACACTCCTGCCGAACCACCCATACTCTTAATAAGACCATGAAAGTTTTGGATATTTGAACTTACTGACAAGGTAAGATTTATTTGTTATCATATTAAGAAACACTTCAGACCTGACAAAGATTCCACCTTGCACAGTGGAAATCCTCACTTCTAGTCTCGTGAAAATGGTCTTGACTCAACTTCAGTAATCAGCAGAGATTTGGAACCTCTCTGTGAGCAGCATGTTAGCTTCAGTGGCTTCAGCCCAACCTGGCAAATAATAAAGTATGATCTTAGGGGTCAATATCAATGTCATACAGATAACTATTAGGGATGAATATAAGCCTCAATTTGTCTCTTAGTGAAAGTAAAAATATTTGGTGCTTAGTTCAGACTTCAGTATCTGGAGGAAAAAAGTGAAAACTAGACTTGACCAAGATCTACAAATATATCCTCAGTTCCAGATTTACCAGCTTGCCTAAGGACCTTCTTACAACACTGCAAAGTGTGGTACATTTCCCTGTGATTTCTAGGCTATACTAATCTCAGAGGAGGACAAGCATCTGCAGATCCACACAGCATGCCTGGTGTGTAGAATATGAATGGCCACAGTCCCAAAGCACAGCAGAAATGCAGTAGGTTCAATTTATCTATGACATGCTGGCCCTGCTTCTTGCTCTGGGAAATCAGTCTGCTCTTCTACATATAAATAATACATCTTCTACACACTGTGTTATGGAGATGCTGCCCAAATGCTATGAATTTCATAAGACCCAAATTCACATTCTTTTTCCAGTGTGAGAACAGCTGCTGCCACAGCTAAAATATCTCAGAAAAGCCTCTGAATTATAAAGCTATGGGATATCCCGGGAAGGACATTCCCACCCTCCCAGTGAGCCTGTAATATTGCACAGTGAGGAAGGAAAAAAAAACTCCAAGGTCCCAGAGAGAGAGAAATGGAAACTTCATGCAGAGTTAGGCCAAAGACTTGAGCAAGGAAAACTAAGCCTAAGGTGCAACTCCCTCTAAGCTTCATACATGAGACATTACACTCTCAGTGGATGAAGACAAGAAGTGTCTGGGAGCTGGAAGGAGAACTCTGTGTCTTTCACCTTCTGAATTAGGGAGGGCTCTGATGCTAGGCTCTTATGCCAAAGACATTCATCATCACTAAAAAGACACTGTTCCTTATAGACTACATGAGAAAAACAGATGCCTAAAGTCGGTGAGAGGTGTTTTCCCTCTGCACATATCAGAGAGATCTTTCTCTTCTCTTGATGAGGCAAGGTGCTTGCTTTAGGAGGTTTTCTAGGTGAAACAGTGCTCCAGTTTGCTCCATATCACGTATCTGGATAGGCAGACTGGATTGCAGCTGTACTTTCAAACCTTTTTTCAGTAGTGTCAAGCACCAAACTCTCTTCTCATAACACCAGAGATCTTAAAGCAGCATAACTGAAGCAGGTGGAAGATCTAAGAAGAATCAACATATGTGAAAAATAAACATTGAAATAGTAAATAATGAAAAAAATCTGCTTGTGCAAAGCAAGCTGTTTAACTTTTAAAATTTATTTTGATCTTCTCTCACAAATCACATCTTCTGTCTTATCCAAAAAATATTTCATACAGCCTGGTAAGCTGGATACAGAGTCTCCTGATTTACTCTGAATGATAATATGACTTGTTCTCTTCAATGCCTTGTACATGACAAGGGAAACTGCAACTCTACAGTATTTGCAAAGGAGGGGGATTTTATTTTTGTCTTACCAATCAAAGGAAATATGACTAACATTTAGCTGATGTTTGCATAGTGCTTTGATGCTTTGAAATGCTGGATTCATGGGACAATGCAGTGTTTCTATGAGGCCTTTTCATGCAATTTCTGCTAAGATTTCTTCGAAAAAAGCTTGTAACTATCTCAACTCGTATTGTAGCACTATCTTCAGCTTCTCTTTGGCCAACACAGAGAATTTGGAAAGTTTCCTATGTCACATGGATATAGAAACAAGCTTGAATCCATTTCTGATTTCCAGTCCTGATTCTTTACTTTTTAAGAACCAGCACACTGTTATTTCTTGATAACTAACAAAGATTACAGCTGCACTTTTCCCATTGGTGTTATTTGCAATAACTTCTTAATCCCTTGCACTGTTGCTTTTCTCGTTTGACAGACTGGTGGCTGTTGTATTAAACCCTGAAACTTTATGTTCCATCTAGCAATGATATTTACTTCACTATCTTTAAGGAAATTAATAGTCTCAAGTTCTGAATTTCAGGTAATAAAACCTTAGCAGCATGAGATTTCTGGCATGAACTTCAGACACATTTTCTATTCCTGAGGGAAAAAAGTTATGATTTGCATTCACATTAACATTTTGAAGGTTTTAAATGGTGTTTACAAGGTATGGATAAGCAATTATATGTATTTTTTCAGTTTTTCTCAATGAGTGTTAGAACATGAAAAAAATTACATTAACTTCAGTCTTAATCCTTTGCCACTAAAACTTGTGATTGCAATGGAATTTTCCATTATTTTGGCTATCTATTAGAAGTCAAACAGACTTAAATGACGTTGAAGCATCACTGTTATGTAAATTTTCTATGGAATGCTTTTCATGATTCACAGGAAGAGGCAAAAAATCAGTTTCCTGATGTGTAGAGTTCTCCAGCAGCTGAAATATGTTTCATGGAGCCTCATGTAACCTTTTCTACATGCAGCAAGAGAAGGGAAAAATGGAAGGAGCCTCTTCTGTTCCATTACTTATTTATCACTTCATGGTCAATCAAACTGTTGGACACCAAAGTTTAGCACCACCTAGGAATCTCATCCTCTCTCTTTTATAACCCATGGAAGGTACAGAATGTAGGGGGAGTCTACAAGGGATTAAATATATTTGATACTTAAGGAGTAATTATCTGGGATAAATGCTAGTGCCTTGTGGCACCTGGGATTCCATGTCTGTGTATTTTGTTATGAAGCCCACCATTTGCTATAGCATTAATCCCCACCATCTCAGCTTTCATACTACAGAATGGACTGGAAAATCTTCAAAAACCAGTAATGAGAACAGCAAAACAGACCAGACTTTTGTTCCTTTTTAAAGCATTCACATTATTTCCCCACATGGCTTCACAGCATATTCTCCTTCAGCAATCTTTCTCTTAGTGAGGGCTGGTACAGGGTTTGCTTTCTCTTCCCAGAACACACTCCTACTGACAGCTACGGTCCTCTGCTTTTGACACAAATCCAGCTGAGCAGTGAGTTCATTTTCAAAAGTTAAGGACAATCAGACAGTGACCATGTAAGCCTGATTCTTTAGGAATCATGCTAAGAATGTTACCAATATTTAAAGTAGCATGAAAAAGCTTGAAAATAACAATACTATCAACCAATTAGTGAATTTATAGCCAGCAGAAAGCTCAAACCAATAGCTGGGAACTTTGTTTCTTTGCAGACTGTGTTAGCAGGAAAGAAAACAAAAACTTTTTCCCATATAAATTTCAAATTTCAAATAAACTATTCTTTCCTCTTCAGATTACCTTCTTGTAAAGAACAAAATGTCCAGCTGTCCTTTGATCTCTTCTGTAGCACACTTACACATTCAGAGAAAAAAAAATCTTTAGTCTTCTGAAAGTAGAAATTGTTAGGACAAGTACGGCAAATTTAATAGAACACTTAATTGATTAATACAGAGAGGATGGTACTGACTGTGATAATTATTTGGTTCATGTTTAATCATTGAGATGTCAGATGAATGCAATATAAAATTTGAGCTCCTGTTCTACCTGAAGAAAATTCTTGTTATTTATCATAAAAACCAGTGCCTTAATTTGTATTTACAATGATGGAGAAAAAATTGACTTTCAGAGGACTCCATAATTAAGCACTAATAGTAGAGGCTTTCTCTGTAGCTAAATAAAAAGAAGTATATTACCACATCCAGGAATATTCTGAAGGCAGTTAATGTTTTATGGTAGTTGGTGCTGATGTAAGTAGTAAAATTTACATAAGAAAAATCATTAGATGTCTTGGTAGTTTTCAAGTTTCTGCTTGTGTATCCAGCTTTACAACACTGCATGCTCAGCAGCAGAAAACAAATTTTCAACATCATTCCCAGATGTTTTTCTAGATTCTGAAGTTGTGTAACATCACTTTAGTTTCTGCAATACCTAAAACACTGAGTCTAGGTAGTAGTCAATAATCATACTATTAATTCATTTTTTTTCTGTCATTAATTCCACCAACACGACTGTGACATTCAAAGAAATGTCATCTCAGTGATTTCATAATTCTGCAATGGATTACAAATTGCAGCCAATAGCTGGAAATGTCAAATTTCCTGTTTCTGCAACATTTGTAGCAGACTGAACTTCAGCCTAGAGATGGGAAAAGCTGGCCTGTTTCTCACTTTTGTGAAGAAAGAAAACCATTGCTGGAAGCATCTAAATGCTTGCGTGACAGTCTTTGAAAAGTCTTCAGAGTTATCAGCTTGTTTAAAACAGACAAGAAATCTCTGGTTTGGATATAAATATTTCATAACCAGGAAAGATGTAACACAGTTGGACTGACTACATTCAGTGCTTTTAGTTATAATAATGCTACTTTCATTCTGTCAAATGTGAATGCTTATGACAATTTTGCATTTGTTCTATGTGGGTCAGAGAATTGGATGCCTATCTATTAAAATGTTTGAGCGTGAAGATCTGTAGAATATTATTAAGGTGGTCTGCAGTCGTGTCTCCTTTCTTCTAAAATGATAGTATTCTATAGCATTGATTAGTTGCTTGGAGATCCGGATGTCTGCCATATTTGCCTGTCTTTCCAGCCTCCAGTCCAGTACTGACTAGTATCTTTGTGCCACTAGGTACTGTTCCAGAAAGAAGAATTCAAACAGAAATGGAACAAAAATTGACATTCTGCTCTGCCACATAGTTACATTCTGCTTAGGAAAAAAATAGAAAGACAGAGAAATAAGAAATTAACTTTTAGTTAAATAACCAAGGGAAAAGTCTTCAAGAGATACTATTAATAAAAGAAATGCTAGCAAAAACTCTTGACTGTGTGGCTAAAATGACTAGAGAGTCATCTGAATGTAAACATCACTCATTTCTTGAGATCACTCAGACCTTTACTAGATGGTTATTAGTTTTGGGGTCAAATAAATTTTAAAGCTGGGTGAAGGAACACAGACTTACTCCAAAGTCTTCTCTGATGTTTCTGTGCTCCCCTGGAATTAAATTTTCAAAGACTGGGGGCTCAAAATCTCACAACAACACTGTTCACAATGGAAAGATACTCCATATTTCTACACTAGCTACCCAACACTAAGGCCTCTGTCATGAAATCATAAAGTTTTCTTCCAGATTGTAACAAAATACTGAAGACAATTGCTTAAAGACTGTACCATTTTTATACTGCAAAATAAGGAGATATTGGAAATATAGAAAGAATCTGTCTTGTGATGTACTAGAGAAGCAGTGAGAAAAAAAGAATAGGATTTAAGCCAAGGATTTACTAAAAATAAGGGGCCATCATGTAGTGATCTTATGAATAAGCAGTGGGGTATTGCTACACTTGCCTGACTGGACTTGTCTTATGTCCTGGGATTCATCCTTATGTAAGTTACCGTCCTGTTTCAGATGGCTGTTTATCTACACATTTAACATGACACTTCCTTCTATCCTGCATCATACCAAGACAACTTCCCTAGAGTTTTCCTGACCTTGAAGATATGCCATTGTCTACATCCAAGTCTTTTGATCCTGAGCAGCATCTGTCAGGCTAAACAAGATAAGCTCCATCAATCTGACACAACAGCTCTAGCTGTTCAGATAACATGGGATTCCATTCACTCTAAAAAATGGGATTATACCTAACATGGCTTTGCATCAAGCTGAAAATAAACAAGCTCAAATGCATCAGTTATTTTCTTCTTTTGACAGTACAATTGAGCAACACGCTTATAATTTTACAGATATTAGTCTCTTGGGGACTGACCACTGAAGACAAAGAAAAGCCATCTGATAAAATCTTCTCAGTTTGAGCCCTTGGGGGCAGATACCTAACCTCTTCTTATTTTCTTTTCCCCCTGCAAAATGGGGTATTCTCTGTATAGATTCTTTCTATTATCAATAATAAATGGGTTGTACAGGTTTACATGTGTATGCAGTGGAAATAATAATCAGAAAGGTAATAACCACAATACTAGGTTGGATTTGAATGACTGTGAAAGAACTAAATAAATGTTGTGTGTTACTGCTAGTAGTAACTCAATAGTAGCTGAAAGAAAGACTTGAGGCTGACAGCAATACACAAATAGCTGGGATCAGAGCCTATCTATAGATGGAAATTGTGGAGGGAGAATAATAACTTGAGCAATATAACATTTGAATGCTAATTGAAACTGCATCAGTTCATGTCCAGAATGCTTAGAAACTAACTATGATGGATGATGATGAAGCATAGGAATTAGGAAGATCTGACTACTGATTCCATCATGTTTATCAGTACCTCTGCTTTCATATGATACACAGGCTTAGGTGTTCCAGTAAATCTGATGGCACTAGTTGATGAATTTACCAATGAAAGATGGTTCAGCTGCTATTAAAACAAGTGAAAGGCATATGGGTTTTGTTTGTCTGGTACATAGAGTCATTTGGAAGGATTCTGATTATCACTCTTAATTTCCATACCACTTCTCTTTTACTTTGCACTGAGTATCCTCAGATTCTGGTTTTCACTGTGGTTGTTCATGATTGTTCTTGGATTGCAGAACTATGAACTGGAGTCACCAAAAAGTTTGCATGGAGATGTCACAGCTCATGCATTTTTCATCAGAGATATTAATGGCAGAAACTATATTTTAAACAGAGAACATGAACAAGAGCTAGGAGGAATGTAATATCTTATCTAGTGTGTAGACCGAAACAAAGCGGTATGAAGTAAGAGTCATAAAATTGGCAAGAAATCAGAGATATGAGTTAATCCATCTCTCCTGAGGTTTAATCAATTATTTTTACCTCAATGTTATCTTCTCTCCCAGTTTGATACTAACAATTTCTACTTTCATCTGGGTAACCTTTCTTCAAAATATGTTTGGTGTCATCATCTACCAGAAGTCCTGTACTATGTTTTTTTCAAGTTTGGAGCTGGTTTTCCTGGATTCTGTGTATTTTCCAAGGTCATTGAAAGGTTTTCTTTTTATAGCAAAATACGTGTGGAAAGTGAAAAAACTGTTCATAAGAATATTCTGAGCAAGTCAATTGTAGTTCAAGCAGATTTCTGTGGAGTCCTCATGAACAATGATTCTGGCTGTTTGTGGGTTCCTAAATCTATTTTGCAGTATTGGTGATAAGAGGGATCATCATCAATTCTAATGTGATTACTTATTTCTGGGAATATGCCCAGTGAAAGCGACAGACAATTTAACATCCATCATCCCATCTGCTTACCAGCACAAATTTCCTTAAACATGTTGGTTCATTGTTCATGTCCATTCATGGACTTATATCCAGCTTGAGTTCAGTGTGGGGCTGTTTTCAAAGAAGCTGTGTTTTCTTCAATGTCAGAGTGTTTGAAAGGGCTGATTGATGTTTGCTACCTGTGGGAGTATGTCCTGTCCACCAGAAGAGCTTCCATGATGAGTCCTGCCATGAATCAGTGAAATAGAGCACAGGAAGACTCCCTGAGGGCTAATATATAAATTGGAGATGGAGCCACTTTTGTTCACCTAAGACAGAATGATTGTTTAGTCTCTTCCTTGTCATGTGGTACATTGCATATACAAAACGCAAACAGCCTCTGTCTTCTCACAGACATGTCTGGTGAAGGAACAAGCATGTGTATTGGGGCACATACATGACCAAATGCTTATGTATATGCTCCTCACTCAAGTGGATATGCATTATTCACTTGGTGGAGTATACCTTTGGGAAATGCACTTTCAGTCATAGGATGCAGGATGAAAAAACATCTTGGTTCCCAGCCATACTTGAGGGCTTTTGGGAAAAATACGCTGAAGAAATAGACAGAAGATTGGGAAATAAAATTGCCCTGGTGAAATATATCTTGCTGGAAGGCCAGGTTTATACTCCTGATCTACACTGTAGACTAATTCCTGCAAACAAGAGGACCATAATACCAAGCATCTTGCAAATAACATGCAAATAGTTGCTTCAATGCCGTTTTCTTTCAGTGGTTTACAGTATTTGTGCAGAGTTCAGCAATTCATTCTCATGCATATACATAATACAACTAGATAAATCTATGTACTCATCAAGTTATTATTTTGCAAGGGAAAAAGAAACTAAACTGCTGGGAACTGGAGGCAACTCCAGCTAACAATGAATATGGGATCCTGTCTGATCCCTGTTCTTTCTTCCTAATCAATCTAAACTCCACCTGTTCTCACTTGGCATCCACAGGCAGCTCAGTGACCCAGCACCACATCAATTAAGACTTAAATGGACCCTTATGGGACCCAAAGCCACAGTTTTACCTACCTAGATATATTTTAAAAGTTAATTTATTGGGAAGAATGCTTTACATGAAAATCTGTAAGTTGGTGAGGCTTTCATTTGCTTCCTGATAACTGCTGGGCACCTGAATACGCCTAAATGTTTTAATGTATCCCTGTACTTGCCGAGTTTTTATTTTTCAAGATCCTCAGGATATATCTATACCTCTACACAACAGGAGGTCAGGGAATCACTTCAGCACTGGACTCCTGATTGCCTCCGTTATCCAACTGCTGGTGGCTTCCACCTTGGTTAACTCATCTCAGGCTTTCTCAACACAGTTCACTCCAGGGATTCCTCAGAAAGCAAACATCTATGAGGCTTCATCAGATTTCTCTGTCTCCACCCTTCACAGCCCATCAGTACCACCCCAGCCAGCTCTGAAGCCTTATATGGCTCCACATACTCTCTAGCCACACATGCAGACACAAAAGATTCACTCCGTGCCTCGTGCCTTGACAACACCTCTGTGATGAGCGGCACCACAGTCATCACATCACTTCAGACACTTTAAACTGAATTAAAATACAGTCACACAGCACCTCAGTCATGACAGCATCACCAGGGGATCTCTCTGGCCAAGGGACATGTCATGGAAAGATCGACTAAAAGCCTGTTGGATTAAACTAACACAATAGGAGCAGGATACCACAAATACAGTCACGAACAGAAGTCAAATAACTTTGTCTCTTTTGCTATATATCATTAAAACAAATAGTGAATCATGTCTTATATTATTTAATTACTTTCAAAAGAATCTTAGGCATGACATTAACGTATGTTACACAGGTCCTCTGTAATATGTTGTTAATTCTATGTTAAATATTTTAAAGATGTCCAGCAATGAAATTAAGTATTTCAATGGTAATAGGAAATTTATTTGTTCTGGGGATATTTTAGTTTGACTGCATTTTAATTTCAAACTCTTCTCAGCCATTGATTTCCTTGGGATACCAACAAGATAAATAAAGCTGTTAACTAAGTGAAAATTTACTTGTAAATCAAAAAGTATGCAATAAGCTGAAGGCTTTTTTCTGATTGCTACCAAACATTGCCAGTATTTAAAAAAGTATCTATGATGCTTGTCTCTGAAAAACACTAACTAGAATTTAAATAAGAAGATAAACAATAGCTCTCAGAAAAGGAGGTTTTCTACAGCATAAGGGAGTGAATAGCAATGTTTCATCTTAGTCACTTCAAAAATAATAATGATTTGTATTATGTTTATTGGACAAACTGCACTATATATTTACATTGGTGAAGAGATGGCATCTGCTACTCCTACATAGAACAATATATATATATTATTCTCCACCTATTTCCCCCACGTTTTTATTGGCACAGTGGTGGAATTAAAACTTCTGTGGAATAAACCACAATAATAAGAACTGCAAATTTTCAGAAAGTTGAAAACATTTGATTGCTTTGGGAAAAAAATCAGTGCATTTGAAAAGAATAACAGAATAATCAAGCAAGTCCTGTTTTACTATTGAGCCTAAGAGACTTTTGGACTTCCAGCAGAGAAGGCATTTATGGATCTTCAATGTATTATTTGTGGAAGCAAAAGGAAAAAAAACACTTTTGTCTAGAGACAATAGTCTTGATTATGGTGTTTCTGAAATAATAAAAGTATATGCAAGTCTAGGATATATTTTTGCCTTTTTTTTCCTACAGACACCATCTTAGAATGCCAATTTACTGCTTACAAATAGCATTTGCATATATGAGTTCAATAAACAGGCATCTGGCTGATAAATATGCCTGGCATTTTAGAGGTGCCAAATGAAGATTTTAGAATGAGTAAATATATGGCTATTATACTTACAAGATCCATAACATGCCAGTCCTCAGACTTCATAAGATTTGTCATTTGTGAACAATTGCTTTTAAATTGGAGGTCAGGAATTGAAGCCAGAAATGAATTGATGTTGGCTATAGTTTGTAAACAAGACTCTGTTGTCATGCTGACTTGACCCTGTTGTTATTTCCTTTGGCTGGCTTTTAATCTTGTTCAGTTAAAGTAACCACAGAGAAATTAAAAGGCTGATTAGGTTTGGGGAGACATGTTTTCTTATATAAGTTCAACATCTTAAGAAAACAGTCTAGGGCACTCAAAATTTTTCATGTATATCTGTGAATGTAACTCTGTGTTCAGGGTATAATGTTGATCTACATGTTCAGTAGATACATGAGAAATTATTAGCCATTTGTGTCACTAGAAAGTTAAGAATCAGAGCAGCTGTAAAGTACTGTCCTCTTTAAATTTATTCATCTTGGTCATAGGATCATAGAATGGTTTGAGTTGGAATGGACCTTAAAGATCATCTAATTTCAACCATTCTGATACAGGCAGGGAATGTTCAGCTAGATCAGGTTGCTCAGAATCCCATCCAGCCTGGTCTTAAATATCTCCAGGGATAGGTAATCCACTTCTCTGGGAAACCTGTTCCAGTGTCTCACCACCCTCACAGAATTTTCTCTGAATAACTTAACTAAACCTGTCCTAATTCAGCTCAAGGCAATTGCCTCTTGTTCCCTTACTAAATACCCTTCTGGAAAGTCCCTCTCGAGCCTTCTTGTAAGCCCTCTTTAAGTACTGGAAGGCTGCTTGAAGGTCTCACCAGAGCCATCTCTTCTCCAGGCTGAACAGCTCCAAGTTTCCCAGCCTATCTTCCTAAGAGAGATGTTCCATCATTTTGATCATGTTCATGGTCTCCTCTGGACTTGCTCCAACAAATCCACACCTTTCTTGTGCTGATTACCCCAGAGCTGGATGCAGCACTGCAGGTGGGGTCTCACAGAGCAGAGCAGAGGGACAGAATCCCCTCCCTCCCCTGCTGCCCACGCTGTTTGGATGCAGCCCAGGACACGTTTGGTTTCTGGGCTGGAAGTGCCCATGGCTGAGCTTTTCATCCACAAACACCTCCAAGTATTTTTCTCCAGGGTTAGTCTCAATCCATTCTCTGCCCAGCCTGTACTTGTGCTTGGGATCTATTGCCAAGATTTGTATAAAGAAAACTGTGGATTTGGAACACAAAAAATAATCAAGAAAAATATTCCATTTTCTGTTCCTGATCTTTTAGACCAAACTAAAACATTGAGAAAATAATGGCTCCAGAAAGTAGGGTTTCTCATTTCAACAAAAAGAATCAAAAATATCTGGATCAAACAAGGGGTGATGCACACCCAAAATCTTCTTGTGAGAAAAAAAAGAATGTACTGACCATAAGGTACTGAGAACACCTTGTTTAACCCATTAGGATCTTAGCAGTGTATTTATCCAAATCATTAGTCTAGTTTGGATAGTATACATTCATAACAAATTTTATAAAAAGCCTTAATTAATTATAACCTTATAATTGCTGTACAATAAAAGATACTATTATTTACCTTTTTCCCCATTAGATTATGCTTGTCCTTCCAAAGTCACTTTGGGTTGGGTTGAGAGTGCCAATGTCCTTCCTTCAGAAGTGATGAGTGCATTTTACCTCATGTCATCACTTCCCTGAAGCATTCATTGGTAAGAATATGATGCCCGTGATGGTGGGATCTCTTCTTCTTCAGGCTTGGTGGCCACCTAGGTTTATTTTTATACATTTTCTTAACAAGACCAGCTTTCAGCTAAAGCTTGACATTTTCCCAGTACCATCCCTTAGCCCAGTATAACACAAAAGGTTCTAAAACTGGCTCATGGTGGCAAGGTTTCACAAGATTTGACAGACCTTTGCCACATGCAGTATTTCCAGAATGATTCTACATGTGGTCAGGCAAAAGCGACTTGACCAATAGATAAAATATGCTCATGCTTTTTGTACAACCAAGTATTAGAATCTGGAGGTTTAGGAAGGATTTCTCCTAACACAGGGACTTCAAAAATAATTGAGGAGACAATGGCTTGTTGCAGTTCGAAGATTTAGGTTATGGAACACTAATAGATAACATTTTAGAGGGGCAATGAAAAAATTTCATGCAGGCCTATTGTCTCCCTATATTTTAATAGCATTACTTGTTGCATCAATTTTCCACTCTTTCCACTGATTCTGATAATTCAGTGGTCTGCATCTATTTATAGGAACTCTCACTGGCATAAAGACAGATTTATCTACAATGCTGCAATTGATAACTTTAATCATGCAAGACTGTGGTATTTCATAGATCTGTGATGAAACTTGCTAGCAAATTTTACACTGCAGATGTATTTTGTTATAAAATGCCAGTTTGTCAAAGTGAAATCTGTTTAAATACAGTCTTTTTGATAAAATTTTTTGCAAAAATTATTTGACATTTAAATCCCCACCTCCAGATTAGTATTTTTTCATTACTATTTTTTTTCATTTTAAAAATATCTTCTTTTTTACAACTATACTGGATCATATTGAAAGAAATCACAAATTAATTATTCTACAAAGTAATGCAAAAGAGCAGTGAAAATATTTTTTAAAAAAGAAGTGTTGATTTATATTTAATGAATATTTCTAGACTGCTGATTCATGAATGTCTCCTTTTTGAATATTTAATTCCCATTGAGAACAGGAACTTACTGTGATGAGAAAACATTTTTCTTCCAGTACTAGTCATGGGTGTTCACTGAGAATTGCAGTAAAACCCCAGATCCTGTAGTTGCTGACCTTTGTCCCAAGGTTTGCCAGATTAGGCCAGTTTGGGAAGCAACTCTGATCTTTAACAGCCAGAGGCATCAAGCTACAAAAAATTGTTTCTAAAAAGTTCTGCTCCAATTTAAGGTGCAAAAAGAAAAAAAATGCTCTTACTCATGCTTACATTTTTTAGACCAAATAAAATTTATTCTACACTTTTGATGAGGTATCCCATCATTCTTAGCTTCAAAATCAAAGTCTTCTACGACTCTTCAGTAATTAATGTAAGTGCCAAATAATCTTTTCCCCCTATCTGATAAAAGTCAAGTAGCTTTCTCTAAATGCCAGCAATCATCCTGCTTCCTGCTATCTCCTTCCTCTCAACACATCCTGTCTCCCCCAACACACAATGCCAGTCAAGACTTCTGAATCCAGCAAAGCTACTTTGCATTTTTTCATTCCAGTGGGAATTCTCTGGTCTACCCTCATTCTCCTGGAGAATGAGATTTTACTTGGTCAAAATTACTCTAATAACCTTTGTTTGTCTTAGTGGGTGGCAAATTACTTTAATCTGTTCTACAGAAGCATAGGCCCCATGGGCCTTATGCCTCTTTGGATAGCAGCATGAAGAGGAGGAGATAGGTTTCCAGAAATGATGTCTTCCTCATGGCTTGAATACATATATGAATATACATGCTCCTTTGGCTTCTCTCAAAATAATGAATTCTCACCTTGACGCGTGCTTGCCTTTTCCCATGCATTCACAAAGCATTCTGTGGGTAAGGCACACAAAATATGTTCCAGGTTCTGATATTTCAGAATGATACATGAATTTCCTCCCCTCCTCCTTTTAATTCTGGACAGCAGAAGCCATCTGTCTTGTAGCTGTGTGCAAGATCTATGCAAAAATAGGTCCTATTGCTTTCCAAGCAAATGAGTGTACTCTCTAACACTTAGAAAGTAATTATGACATTATTTATCACCATCATCTTCAGTGTGGGGAAAGAAGCCTTTTGCCCTTCAGGCACAAATAGACCATGGTCTGAAGCAGAAAACACTGAATATGACATTTTTTAGTACAGCTCATAAGCAAAATAAAGGCAAGCATCTGAGTTGTGCTGATGCTATGATGACTTGGGCTGTGTCATATTGCATGTGGTAACTTTTCCAATAGAGCTTTTTTTCAAGACATATCCATGCTATAAAATACTGCACCACACAGAAATACCTTGAACTGGTATTTCTGGAAAGAGTAACTCTGGAATTTGAAGTAAGGGAGAGTGGTTAACCCTGGTCTAGTTTTCATCTTCTGTTTGTGTATCTGGAGCTGGTGCCTCTGCATATCACCAACAGTGCTGTGCAGAGCGGCAGCCCAGTGCTGAATGGCACAATGTAGGCAGCAGACCAAATGCAAGCAGCACACAGCATTGTTCACAACCTGCTCAGAAGGAGATGGAGAGCAGCTATTAAACCATAAGTAACACATCATTCTAAAAGCCTCTGAAAAAGGAAAAGCTGAAGAATCAGCAAAAATTGGTTTAATCACCTTCGCCAAAACTACATTCATCCTCCAAGGTACATGTGTACTGTAGCACACGTTTCTTCAGCTGTGTAAGGAGCCCTGCATTTCTTGAAAATGCAAAATTTCTATAATTTGTTATAATTACTAATATTTCATTCCACAGAACAGTTGTGTGACTATTAAAACACCTTCAAAATGCAGCTTTTCAAAAATATTTTTCACTGAAGTACACTTAGACCGATTCATTCTAAAGATCTAAAATGTGATCTAATTTGTAGCTAATATGTATCTAATATATTTTTCAAATTTGTGGCCAAATGTCCTCAATATACAGAAAATACAGGGGCTTAGGGTACATAAATAGAAAAGTATACTCCAGATGTACTTTAAATTCAAAGG
The DNA here is from genome assembly GCA_013397375.1 of Toxostoma redivivum. Classification (NCBI taxonomy): domain Eukaryota; kingdom Metazoa; phylum Chordata; class Aves; order Passeriformes; family Mimidae; genus Toxostoma; species Toxostoma redivivum. Next base: position 33,282 of record VXBI01014669.1, on the reverse strand, counting down.
CCACACTAGAATACCAAATTTATTTTTTCATGGTGAGTATTCACAGCACTTAAATTTTACTTAAATTCCTGGCTGTAAGTCAGTAAGGTAGATAGCAACTTTGAAGGCTTTTGAAGGGCTGACATAATGGCTGTTAGAGGGGAACAGGATCAAGACAGTGAATGGCAGATAATACCTCAGGAGGAACTTAAACAGTCTGAATATGACCTGCAGAGAATTTCTAAAAAGCATTCAACTAGTAACATTTTGATCACAAATGTCCAGAGTTTCCAGAGGCTTTGCAAACATTAAAGCCAATATTTCCAAAGGCACACAAAGATAATTTCACACTACTGGGGATCAAAGAGCATGTGGTGAGAGGAAAAATCTGATGGTTTTATGAACATTTCTGGCATCAACCCTAACATGTTAATCTGATTGCTATGTCTACAAAAACAGAAGGAAAGAGCTAAGCTGTTTTTCTTTATTTCGGTGGTGTTGTTATAGATTGAAGGAATGAGCAGTTCAGAGAGTTCTGCGTCAAAAAAATATTCCATTGTCAGTTCCAAGAATATCTGGAACTGATTGATCACAACCAGAATTTGCTTGACACATTTAATATTAAATAGCATATACCTAAAAATATTTTTGATAAAACTGAGTTTCAAATTTAAAATATATTAATAAATTCTTTGATTAAATTCTAAGGAATATCATTTTGTTTTTACAGAAAGTTTAGAAATATAAACTCCTGGCAACTGAAGTGCTTACTTGAAGCAGATTTTTGGCTTAGCTTTCATCAGTTCTATGGAATTTTCCATTATACTACTTGCTGAAAGATGCATGATATGATCTGAATGACTGGTGATTGATGTGTCCCAGGGAGTACAATTTTAACTGTTCCATATGAAATAGATGTCTATCTACCAGGGACAGACATAGTCCAGCAATTTCCCAACCAGCCAAAAGTCTAGGCTAGTATTAGAAAAGTGAATTCTTAACTAACTGATTTTTTTTTCTTTTAATACAAGATTCCCAATGGTAAGAAAAGCCCTCACAAAGATTCTTACTGAAGTTTGACATAATCATTCCTTAACACTTCCACTTCCACTATGTGTAATAGAAAAAAGAGACAGCTGAAAAAAAATAATTAATATTATTTTTCTTTCCAAAGCTAACTAAGAAAGTAAAGAGAAAAACCTACAAGGTAGGTTTTAGGGAAGAATATCAAATACTGCAAACCTGAGAGCTTGACACTGGCTACTTAAACAAAGCAAAGGACTGTGCTCTTCAGTAAGGACCTAGCAAGTTCATACAATGAGCTAAACACACCAGTTTTTTCTCCTTGTTGTTTCTCTCTTTGATGAACAATTTTCCTGATCAGTCATGTCTGTATTGCATTTTCCATCCCAAGAAATGCCAACATACATCAGAAAATAAGACCATATGCTACCAAAATAACATATGAATCTGTTTTGGAAACAAACATTGCTCTTCTGGAGTGAAGGATTGAGATCCAATGCACATTACAGATTTCCAGGTGTAAGTTTACAAGCTTAAACATGGAAGAGATGTACCCAGTAACCACTTTGCTTATGCCACTGGTGCTCCTATGTCAAAGTTCCATGGCTTAGCCTCCATCCTTGGGGAGAGTGGTATATGAATCTGCCAGCAGGAAATAGTTCCTTCTGTCTGCTTAAGAAGTTCTCCACGATGGGCTTGGCAAGGGGTGTGTGTGTAATGGAGTTCAGCCCTAAGCATGGAAAGTTCCAGTCCTGAAGTGATTGACGGGATAAGTTGCGAGCTAGTGACATTTTGAGAGGCACAAGGAGATGATCAGTGCAAAAGCTGGGATTCTGTGTCTTCCTGTTCCTATTTGCATTACAAAATAGAGTTCTTACAAATACATTCTTCTACTGACCACAATAAAGAAAAATGCAGAGATTGACAGGTATAGAGTATCACAATGTCATTATTAAACTTGAAATTGACAGAGTTATTAGAAGGAAAAAGAACATTTTTACCTGAGAGGAAAAGCTATGGTGAAATCTATGTCACTGAGTGCCTTTAAAATTGAGACTGCCTGCATGTTTTTCTAAAAGATGTGCTCCAATTCCAGTAAGAATTAATTCAAAATTTTATGGACTGTGTTATAAAGGTCAGACTCTGTAATTGCAAATCTTCTATTACAGTCAGTTAATCTACTAATTTAATTTTATGCTATGCATTTCATATAAATTCTTGAATCCAAAGAACAGAGTCACAAGTGATTTTAGATTCCTTTAAAGACTAGAAGAAAATCAAAGGATCAAAAAGACAGTAGAAAACATAAATTGAAAAAAAAAATTGAAAATATCCCAAAATTATGAAGTCAATAAATAATACTAGTTCTATTTTTCAATCAGCAGACAGCTAATACTGAGTTGTGTAAATCCAAGCTTTCTTCTTCAGGTGAGCACCCTAAGCACTATGCTACCCTGTTGTTTTCACTTTGTATTTGAGGCTTCAAAATAATTCTGTTTAAATGGGAAAAGAGGAATTTGGCCCATTTTCTTCAGCTCTTAAGACTATTTGACAGGATTTGGTGTCACTGCTTCCTCCTGTCATGTAGAGGAGAAGATCAAACTATTCAAGAGATGGTCCTTGACTTCTCCTTCCACTCATTATTTGAATAACAGCACTCTTAGCCTCTGTTTTTCGTAAGGGACACTGATGATGGTCAGGTCTGTCCTGTCTCCTGTTAGAATCAATGAGAGACTAGCAAACATTTTGAAAGATGGCATATTAAAGTAACAAGGTACATGCTCAGGCCATTGCAAGCAAAGAGAACTAGAAACTATTAATAAAATAAATAAATAGTCATTAATTTTGCTAAAAGATTGGGTCTGCAATCATGCAAATGCCTGAAATGTGTTCTCTACATCCACACTGCACTGAGTCTGGCTGGGATAGAGTTAATTTTCTTCACTGCTGTTTTGACTGGTGACCAAGAAAGTGCTGATAGCACATCCATGTTTTAGCTATTTAGTGTCAAGGCCATCCCTGTTTCTCACTGTGCTGCCCCAGAGAGGAGGCTGAGGTGGGCAAGAGATTGACAGTCAGAGTCAGGGAGATTTGGCCAGTCAGGAGAGCTGACCCCAACTGACCAAAAGGATGCTCCCTATACTCCATAACGTGCTCAGCAATAAAACAGAGAGGGAATAACCATTGCCAGGGGACTGTCAGGACATTGCTTTGATGCTGGCTATGGATGCTTTTTAGCACGACTTGTTTTCTTTTCTTCTTCGCCCCCCGTCCCTCCTCTTTGCTTACTAGAGTGTTTATCTGAACCCAAGAATTTTTCCTCACTTTTATCCTTACAGTTCTCTCAGCCTGCTTGGGAAGGAGTAAGAGAGTGACTGAATGGGGTCTGAGTTGACAGCTGGGGTCAGCCCACCACAGACATGGCATTCAAACTTGAGTCATTAATGACACATCTGCACCTAAGTTGCAATGGAAACAGTCAAAGTTTGACAAACATTTTGGAAACTGTATTTCTCAGTTATGAAATCCTATAATATGAAGAATGCATTCATATGAGTAACATATATATGCTAAATTCATATTGATGTACTGTTCACATTTCCAGATGGGAGAAAAGCTAGCCAGAATTTTTGGAAACAAAATTCAAAATTCAATGGAATTTGGTCATCTTTACAAGGAGGTTGTTAAAGGACTGAAAAAGCGTGATCTATTCTAAAGATTCATTAAGAGTACAGACTCACAGAACATTGTTAATTAAATAAATATGCAGAGGATGTCTGTCCAATGACCAATATATTTTTCAAAACAATTTTTAGACAGTAGGGGTTTTTTTGCCTTAATATTTTTAATATACGGAATTACTGAAAGTACTATGGAAACATGAGTGTTTGTGCTTAGAGTATATCAAATTACAGCATCTGTAGCCAAGATTTGGCATGAACTATAAAAAATTATGCTTAAATATTCCATTTTGAAAAGAATATGTTGAGAATGACAAAATTTAATACCAATAAAAGTTAAAAATATGAAAACAAAGGATGGGTCCAATTTCAACACTTTCTGCTTGCATGAATGTCTGGGCAAGAGATAGTGAACATAGATTTTTAATAAGAAATTTAATCTTTATACGAAATATGCATTTGAGAGGATACACGTAAATTTTTTGAAATATTATTTATTTTACTATTCTGAACTATGAATTACATATTTTCAAAGATTTCTGCCTAATTCAGCCAAAACTTGTTTATTTTTCCTACTTTTTGAAATGTCACTATATTCTGTGGCAATATAGAAGTGAGTTGGTAAAATAAAATCTTGGCATGAGCAAAATTCACTAAATCATATTTTCTAAAATAGCTTCATAATAATGTTACAAGTTCCATCTCTTTTTATACCCATTAAAGTACATTTTGTGAATAAACCCTGCAGATTTAGAGCCCATAATTCAGTCAAATAACATAATTGCATGTAATATCCTAGGGTGAGGATGAAAGCTTACTTTAGATATGTTCATAGTAATTTTAGACTAATCTAAGCAAGGAACAGCTTAGTCTTTTTCAGTGTGATCATTGCCCATGTTGAACTAGTAACAATAGTTTAAATTTGGAAACATCTGGAAACATCTCAATTTGCTAGTACTTGTTTTCTTCATTATAGTCTATTTTTTTCCTTTTTTCCTTATTTTTTTCTCTATGAGTAGAAACATTTGCCTAAGTACGATTGCAGAGAACATTTTCACATTGTAGCTCTCATTAACCAAGTCTCCTTTCACAAACACCACTATGTATGAATGAAGGAAGAAAAAAGCAAAGCTTTTCTCTCTCTGGGAAAGACACAGATGTCTCAAGGAGAAGAGGGAACACTTAAGAAGTTGTGAAATTCACCACATCACTTGTACTGGCTTAGCTTCTTCTAAATGTCAAGGGGAAAAAAAAAAAAGGAAAAGAAAAATCTGATAAATTCCCAAAACACCAATCAGTGTAAATTCAACATCCACCCCTCTATCTCCAAGTACTTTCTCTGGAAACAAAAGAAACCCACAGGACAACAACAAGGATACCATCAAAACCTGTTTCTACCATAGCCATTCAAGTTTCTCCAAATTCTCTTTTCCTCCAGAGTGAAAGCATTTCCCCTAAGGGAAATTTACCAACCACTTCAATTGATCATGAGTTATAATCAAAACATATCTGGATGTTTATATTCTTTGCATGACCACTACAACTTACTGTGTGGTTGCCTCTAAAGTCCCTGAAATTTACTTTTAACTAGATAGAAGTGTAACCAAACCAGTATATCTATCCACTGTCACAGCTGCTCTAGGTCAGCATTTTCATCCTGTAAATTTGTGAATACCCACAAATAATGCTGTGTGGATTTTAATATACTGGATTTATGCAGTAAATTACAGTGTCTTCTAGGTATACGCTTTACCAGCATAGGATGTCTTATTATAATTATTAATTAGGGGTGGCTTTTGGTTTTGTTTTGGAGGGGGCATTGTAGTTTGTTTCTCTTTTTTTAGTTTTTTTACATTTGGAGTGAGATTATCAGACCTTGTGAAATAAGTCTGAAAATTTCACTGGGTCCCAAGGCTCAGGTGCTCTGGTACTCTACTTTGGAAGCTCAGCTGTCAGGTAGGTTCCTACAGCCAAAAGCAACGAGGAGCTGTGGGAACCTGAGTTACCCCTGAAATCTGCCAGAATAATTTGTGTAAAAAACATCTGATGACAGTCCTTGGTCTGTTTGCATTTTGCTCGTACCAGTGTGAATCAGAAGAAACCCTGATGAGTCTGACAAGCCTTTCAAAAGAGACTCTGGGCCTCTGTGAAAAGATTAGGATGTGGAAGATCTAGGCTTTGAAAAATCTCTTCAAAAGTAAGGTTTGCCTCTCTGAATGAAGTGCCATCAATTCAGGGATATCTCTGACTCTTTGTCAGCAGTACATCTCCCTTTGGGCTCACCTTATGCATGAAAATTGCTATCCTGGGCCAGAATGGCAGCAAAGTATTACAATTTCTACTCTACTCCTGAATCCCCTAAACAGACACTTATACAGCAGCTTTCCCCCAGCTAATTTTAAATTGATACCCAGTGTTGACTCTGTGCACTAAAGGCACACAATCTGGGCTTTTGGCTCTGAAATTTCATTTTTTATTATCTGTGTGTATATTTTGTCCTTTTCTAAAATGCACTAACCCATATACATCAGGAGGGAGGCATAGAAGATTAATTTCTTGTATTGATTGTTCTGGGGAAAAAAAACCCAGTTTTAAATATCTCGCTTTCTAACCTTGCTGGAATTCACCAGTTCTTTAAATATCAGGAGAGAATAATTGTGACACTTCCTGTACAATTTATTTTTTCTGAGAAACGTTATGGATTTCTTCTTTATTTAAATGATACTTTTTAGATTGGATTCATGCAGAGATTTTCAGTGCTTTTAATAATTTATGTTGTTCAGTCCCTAATCTCTGTTTACTCTGCTATATTTCATGCATGTTTTAAATAGGATTACACTAAAATGGTGCTCAGCAGAGAAACACAGGGGAAATTGAGTGGTTTCTCAAGTGTTCTTCTCAAGTGAAAGAACCTTGAAGTTTATCATATCTGACACTCTATTATATAGAGGCAACATCTATAGGCAAGAATCCATGGACAAGGTTATACAGCATTGCACTAGGAAAGAAATTATCCAGAATTACTGTTTGACCAAAAATTGGAAATTAAAAATAAAAGCCCAAGAAAAGTTTTCTTTTTCTTGCAGTGTGTTTACTTTTATCCTAGTCTATTAAAGTATGCACAGGAAGCAAACTTACTCTGAAAAGCCTATCAGTGTTTAAGAGGCATATGGACAATGCCTTTAGTAACATGCTTTCATTTTTGGTCAGCCTTGGACTGGTCAGGAAGTTGGACTTGATGATTGTTATACTTAGGAAAAAAATTAGATGTTCATCTAAGCAGGAGTCAAGTAATTTTTGTCATCTCAAATTTCCTAATAAAATGAACTTCAAGCAAAGGTGAGAGGGTAGTTTTCTGTATGCGTTGCATGTGATTCTTTCAGTCTGAGGTGCTGAAGCTTTTTTCTTTTTTCTTTTTTTTTCTTTTTTTTTCTTTTCCCAAGAACATCACAGGATAAAGTCTTTTGTAAAAATTAGCCTACTCCAGCCAGTTTTTATCATCCAAACCTATAATTAATGCTCTTCAAACACTGGCTCTTATCTGCTGTCTTAAAAGAACCTTGTCTGTGAGAAAGCCAGAGACACAGTTTAATTTAAGCTGTCAAAGATGAAAAGGAAAAATACCTTATTCTTCCTTTTGCACAGGTGATGAGGAACTTCAATCTTTGAAACAGAGAGAATGCCAATGTCCTGTGCCAATGTGATGCTAAATACAGTGGATGATGAAGATTGATTCATTAAAAATGTTCTGCCCTTTGTCAGATAAGAAAAGCTGAAGGTCTTGTTTGGTAATTTTTTTAAATAACTGACTAGAGATGATAACAGATGTCAGCAAATGAAGAAATATTTGAATTAAAAAACAAGTCCTTGACATTTATTTAACTTATCCTATATGAAGCAATAAATAAAATAAGGAGACTCCTTCTGCAGTTTGGAAAACCTGGTTGTGCTGAACGGCTAAGGGTGGATTTCACCCTACATAATCTCTGTCACCTCGGTTGGACAGAGTGCCTCTGCCCAATCTGCTCAGGGTCCCAAGGGCAGTTGGCACCTCCAGGGAGCAAGTCATTCATCCTGTCTGAAGTGTCTGTGTCAGTCAATGTCTATTGACTGATTTGTTCAAGTGCTTCCTTGACTACACAGGCATCCAAAATTTTAGACAGCCAACATCCTTATGCAGGAGCTAGTTTGAAAAGTAGGAATGACTTTACCCTTGTTGTATCTTCTCCAAAGATGATAAAATGTAGTTAACACAAATGAAAAGGAACTTCTCTGCTTATATTTTGCTCAGGCCATTGTTGACTTATCCTCGAACATCTGTGCCAGCTCCATAATTATCCATAATCAGAACTGACACTGTCTCAGTAGTTCTTAAAAAATGAGAATTAAAAAAATAAAGAGAGAGGGATATTTTTATTACTATATATTGGGGGAAAAGAGTAAAAAGACTTTTTCCATTGAAGTCTGTAAAAGTAATTTAAAAGGATAAACCTGAGTGACTTTACTAGCTACATTACTACTTCTTCCAATTGTTAGAAAGTAAGCGTATCTAAAAACAAAATAAATTTTAAATCTTTACACCTCATAAAGAATACAATTATATGTCAATTGTCCCCTGAGGACTGTACTGAAAAGAATATGTTGATTCTGCTGCCGATGGCTCCTAAAGAAACAGAATAATGAGAAGTCTTGGCATTTTTTGTACAGAAAAGTAAGTGGCAGAGCCATTTTCATTCCAAAATAATAATTCTTGCTCTTTATTTATTTAAAGATTTCTTGATATTTCATTTTTCTCCTTTATCATTGCTACTAGAACTGAGCCTCTTTTTGTATTTGTTTTGAACTCCTTACTGAGATCATTTACCTTCTAAGTAGCAGCTTCACTTCCAGTGACTCCACGTGAGACTCTTGCCCCAGTTTCTTTACCTTCATAGCAAGTAACAATCACAATGCAAGGTCTGCTTCAGCACTGTGTTGACAGAGAAGGAGGTTACTAACAATTTTCACAGATTGTTTCCTATTTAAATATTTGTTGGAGATAGGGAAAACCTTGATTTAGAGATAGTGGTTCAAGGCTGTGCAATTCACTCAATTTCTCGTCAATCTTTTCTTTACCTTCTGCAGTGTGTAATATCATAGAAAAGGTCTGAACAAAACATGTCAGAGAGTCACAAACTGCAGGATTCACAAGGACTTCTATTTCCAACCTAAAAAGCCCCCTCTGTGGTATCCTGAAGAAGATATTTTAGTTACAGCTTGTGCTGGTTTTGATTGGGATGGAATCAATTGTCTTTGCAGTGGCTGATATGGGTCTGTGTTTAGGATTTGTGCTGGACACAGGGATGATGATATAGAGATTCTTTTCTTATTGCTGAATAGGACTTACATAGAGCCAAGGCTTTTTCTGCTTTTTATAGTGCCACGCTGGTGAGGGAGTTGGGGGTGCATGTGGCAAGACACAGCCAGGAGAGGTGACACAATCCAATCTAAGGGGTATTCCATACCATACGACACCATGCTCAGAATATAAAATGGGGGGAAGAAAGGAGGAAGGGGGAGTCTGTTTGGAGTGATGGTGTTTGTCTTCCCAAGTAACCATTAGATGTGATGAGAGCCTGCTCTCCTGGAGATGGCTGAACACCTGCCTGTCCATGGGAAGGAAAACATGAATTCCTTGTTTTGCTTTGCTTGTGTTTTCCCTATTAAACTATCTTTATCCCTGCCCAAGAGTTTTCTCACTTTTACCCTTAGAGTTCTCTCCTAGATCTTGCTGGAGGGGGAGTTAAACAAGACTGGCCCTGACACTGAACCTTGGGAAGAACACCACTGATTACACGGTGCCAGCTGAATGTAACTCCATTCACCACCACTCTCTGAGCCTGGCCATGCAGGCATTTTTTACCCAGAAAACTGTTTTTCTTCCTGAAGAATGCCCAGCCTTCCTTGACTACTTTACCCTCCAGGACTGCCTCCAAGAGACTCTGGCAACCAGGCCTTGAAAAAGGGGGAAGAAATTAAATGGGAGAATGGAGCAGACAAAAGTAGAGAAAAAAAAAGGGAATAGTAAAAAGAAATAAATGCAGAAGGAAGGAGAGAGGTGAGGAGGTCTTTGCTGGGATTCCATCCCCAGTGACAGCAGAGGGGACAGGTCACAGTGGGATGATCACCAAAGCATGGCAGAGCAGGCAGGGCTGTGGTGGAACAGACTGGGCAGGGTGAGTGTCGGGGTGTGAGGTGGAGGCTCAGCTGGACAAGGACCAGGGCAGAAATGCCAGCTCCTGAGTCAGAGGGTGTCCAGCCCAGGCAGGACACAGAGTAACCCAGCTCCCCCACCCCCTCTCCTACCTGCTCCCAGGTCCTTGAAACTCCTGTCCCCACTCCCTCTGCCACCAGCTCCTCCTGCCCAGCCCCACTGAGGCCCCCTCTATCCTGTCTCCTGCTTTTCATTCATGGGGATTCCTTCTCAGCAGGGCTAGTGTTAATGATTTCTCCTTGTCTGTACTCCTATCTGGGAAAGCCCCAACTCAGGTGCAGCACCTTGCACTTGGGCTTGTTGAACATCATGAGATTCTCATGGACCCTGTCCTCAAGCTTGTCCAAGTCCATCTAAAACCTGGAATCCATGAACATGGTGGAACAGCCATCCTCAAAGGTGTTTGAAAATGCCTGAAGTGGTTAAGCTGATACCCTCTGCTCTTGGCATCAGAAATGGGCCCTACTTTAAGTAGCTTCACCAAAACTTTGTACAACCAGATGATGGAGCTGCTGAATTACTGTGTTTTCAGCAGCCCACAGTGATATGAAGTGGAGGAGGGGAGCAGCTGACTTCACACATAATTTTGTTAGCAACGCAGCATTAATGAGGACTGAAGAGAGTACTCATCAGATCTTATGAAGCATTCTTGTAGTGGTTTTCAATAGCTTATTCTTTCTTTTCAACTATTTTCTCACTCTCTTGCTCTTGATGCTTGTGTGTAAGAATAGCTCCTAAGGGCAGCCTGTCCTGAAACATCCATCAAAGGTAGTTCTTGTAGCAGTGGGAACACTGCAGCCTCCCCCATGGCTTAGTTTTGGAGGGTTTTGCCAGGGCTCAAGATGATTCCTTCATCAGGAAAATTAAACCCAGCCCCTTTCCTTCTAAAAGACTTGGCAGAAGAATTGGAGCTAGAACTATTAAATGGAAAAGTAATGGAAAGGCACTCAGTGTCCAAAGCAGAGAGAAAGCTATAAAAGAGCACCAATGAAAAGCACACCAGAAACTTGAAAAAAAACCCCAAGACCTGCCAAACTCACAAAAAGGTCCACTAGGAGATTTCACACAGAAATGCAGCTGAGATACCATTACTTTTACTAAATGCAATATAAGTTAATGAAAGATATCAGCGAAAATTAAATGCACATATAAATATTAAGTCACTAGCCTCGATATAAAGTTTATGCACATTGATTCTTAAAAATACTAAATATTATTCGTTACCAAGACCTGAACTTTTCATTCATATAAATACAACATAACATTACAAATACTCTGTGAAATTTTCTATTCCTTATGGAACAAGAACATCTCCTCATGTGACAATATCCACAGCTTTAGGGAGATTTAGTCAGTCACCAAACCACACCTTTCAATCAGAATTCAATTCACCTTTTTTCCTTGTCAAGTGTGTTATAAATTCACCTTGGCTTACCTGTATTTATTTAGTTTCCATGGGTTTGGGGTTTTTTTAAAATTTATAAAATATATATTCTAAAATATATGTATGACAATTATTTTGTTCAACAAGAAGAAAAAAATTCAATCAGTTGTGCTGCCTGGCAAACACGAAATTTTGAATACAAATCCCATCGCTCTTTTTCTTTCTGTTAACCTTAATGGATATAGTTTGACTTAGTGGAGAATCAGGAATAATTGCATGCTTTTCAGAGCCACATCACTGTCAGTGGCTTAAGGGGAGTGTGAATGTAATTTTAGTCCCTCTTTATCTGAGAGGATAGTGTAGTGTCCTAGATTCAATAAGTTATTTGTTATAAGAAAAGGGTATTCAGCTGATATATTTGACTTCTGAAAGTCCACATCAAGCTTCTCCCTGCTGTTAGCATGTAATCAGTGTAAAACATTACTCTGCAGTTTCCCACTGGGTAGTGTTTATTGCTTGTACTGTCTAAAGGATTTCCAAGAGTGGCAGGCAGGAAGCTGCTGGTAGCTTCACGGCTCCCACAATTCAGTTAGATGCCAAACAAAGCCAGTTTGCAGGAACTTTTTCAATAGCGTCTCCTTTTATGGCGTCTCAATGATCTGACTATCAATGAGGAATCTATTTTTATCCAGGCAACTTTACTCAAATAACTGAACCCTTTGAATAGTATTATAGAGGGCAGATTTCTAATAATTCTTCTTTTGGGGATTTTTTTTTCCTTTTCCCTTTCCTTGTTGCCCTGTTAATGATCACCAGGCAATAGGAAACCAGAATTCAATCTGATTTATGCTGTTTTACAAGATATCAGAATGATGGCTGCAGTCCTTGCTGCATGTAAGCGTCCTATTGATTTCACTGAAAGCAGTGATATACCTACAGAGGAACTCACACTCTGAGGTTAAACTCATGGAGTGTATTCATCCTATGTAATTAAAGGGCCAAGGAGAAATTTCAGCAGTAAATCCCTGCCTGCCCCCAGGATTGGGGGCTATTCTGTCACATAAAGGATACCACAAAATGAAAAAATTTAAAGAAAGCAGTTGGTGAGATTGTGTTGTGCACAGTGCTGCCTACATTATGCCCCCTCCTTTCAAGAGAGCTAGAAAATAATTTTCTGGAAAAGGACAAAGAAAGAAAGTTGAAAGAGTTGGGAGCAATGGTAGTAAATGTGATATGGAAAATCTTAATCAAACAGAAAATTAGGGAAATTGCCATTTTTGTCAATCCTGCTAAAAGTCCTGTGTCAAAAGCATCTTATGAATCTAGACTGCCATCTAGGCTTTGTGAAGATCCAACTTTCTTGCTGCTTCATGAAAAAAAGACCTAGAAGGGCTTTACTATTCTACTATTCTATAATAGAGTCTAATCCGCTAATGGCTTTAAATAGAGACCATTTCTGAATTAAGCTATGAAAGATAGATTGCACTTAAAAAGTGTCCTTTCATTTTTTAATCTACAAACTCAGAAGTGGATGGCAGGTAGTCTCCATTTTAGTATAAGGTTTTTTTAAAGCTATTTTGCACACTTCCCATACTGTTAATACTTCTTCTGACAAGCCTTTGGCTTTTTTACTAGAAATAAGCTATATCCTCAGAGCAGTATTTAATGCAGAAGTTTTACTTTGTACAATTGCAAAACACCTTAAAGTGAAAAGATACATTCTCTGCATGTTTAAGTCAATCAAAATTCAGGTGGACAGCTGAGATTCTCATGCAGGAATGTAGCTGTTCAATGCTTTATTTAAGGTTAATAGAAAGAGACAAGCATGTGAGAAAGATTTACTTCACCAAAGTATTGAATTCCCCTATTAGGCACCATGATGACAATCTTGGCAAGGTGTGTGTTTGAGATAGGCATCCCAGTCCTCAAACCCCTATGAATCACAGTGAAATGTAGCTTGTTTCATTTTATTTAGGGAAGATGGGATCCAGAATGCCACTGCAATCAGTGTCACTTCAAGTGTTCATATGAAAGATAGACATGATTACTCATGCTACTACATTATACCATTCTGTAAATTATTCTTACTTGAAGCTGAATATTATGAATTTGAAATGTACTTGTTTATAACAAACAAAGAATCATATTCTTTCAGCCCTAAAGAAAGCTGTTAAATAATATTGTCACCATATCACTTTATATTAGAATAATTACTCTAGCTGAAGTAGGAACAAAAGAACATTAAATACTATGACTATATAATCATACCACACTTTTTGGAAAAAAAATATGTGCTTTCAAAAGTTTTAGAGACTGAATCTTTTCATACTGTTGAGGAACGTACAAAATATAAAAAGCCCCTCCCCCCAATAATAATTACTACATTTAAGCATTTTGACTGTGGAAAAAATATAAATATAAATATATCACCAATTGAAGCAAGAAAATAAGATGAGTATATTGTGACCAGAATTTCAACAATTTCAGTTAAGGATGGGCCTCTTGTTAAAATGAGACATGATAATGTGCTTTAGATTGACCTTGCTACCCTTTTGTAGTTGAACCTTTTTCAATTTGTCATAAATAAATGTTACCATTTTTTTATTAGCCATCAAGTCACTAGATAAGGAACAAGATACTTTGCATAAAGAAATGCTTGTGGGTGGATTGCATCATTTGCAATCATTTATATTTTTCTGCAGAACCATAGTATTCCTGGATTGACTTCAGCAGAAGTGCAATGAGATTAATATCCAGTGAGTTACAAAAATTGAAAATAATTTCCAAACACTAGAAGAAGATGGGAAGACCAGGAGAAAATAAAAAGTTGTTTTAAAATAGTGTCACTTCATGCAGTTAGTCAGAAATCTCTGAAATGCCTCTGAATTATTCTCAGCCTGTGCCCAGCCACCATAACAACAAAACCAATCTCTTCATTAAGAAACTTACCATGATTAATAGAGGATGACAGAGATATTTCAATTTTATCAAAAGCTAATATAATTTCCCTAAGTTAAAAGAAAGCCAAAGAAAGCCAAAGAAAGCTATCTCCAAATTTTATGAACTGAGCAGAGGATGCAAATAAAAGGTGAATCCTCGAAAAATATTTCTGAAGTTTTACTTAGAAGGTTATTATCATATGTATGAGGTTAAACAAAAACTCTGTACTACAAACAGATGAAAAGTTAAGATGAAGTCATAGACACGGTTCTATTGATCACACAGATATTTAGGCAGTTCAGGGACCTAATTTAGGAATCTCCCTGGGATCTTTATGGAGTCAGTAGAGGCATCTTCAGAGAGTGACCCAGATATTAAGTCAGCTGACTAGGACAAGTTCTATGCTTGCCTGTAACTCTCTTTCAGCTACAGAGGACCCTTGAAGGTTCATCTACCTTCGAAGACTCTCTGGTTCTGGTGAAATCTCTGCTTGACATAATTTCATTTGCAACACCTCTCATTCTACATGCATTGTATGACATTCTTATCAACAAATGTCATTGCCTGTTAGACAGGCAGTGGTGACTGACTCATGTTGGAAGGAGCATAAAATTCCCACTGAAAGGATAGTGTTCCAGACACCCTTTCTGGGCTGGAACTCAAAGAGATGACAATATATCCAAAAAGGTAATTGATTCAGAGCATGGAGAGAGTGTTTAATATGATTTCCCATCTCTTGTCGGTTCCAAACCTGTATTTCTAGAAAACACTCTGACACACATTGTATCTACTTACCCTTTCCTGCAGACTGACACTCTGGAAACAGCCTCTCTGCTAACCAAGTCATTCCTCACTTCCACACAACCCCCAAGAATACACATCATGCACTGCCATTTCTGAGTTTCCTTACAAATGTCCAGGCTGACAAGCACGAAAAAGAACTTTGACTGGAATTTTTTAAACACTGGAATTGTAGCCCTTGAGGAAATGTAAGACAGTAAGGGTTTTCTTTAGTTTTTCAAATAGCACAGACCTAAATTGCATATCTTTTTGAATATCAAAGCACCATCTCTCTGTGCATCTGACATTTTGTCAAACCACTGGTAATTTCATCAGTGTTCATCCCTTCCCATGTCATACCTTTCTGACCCTTGTCATTCTGCTTCCTTGTAAATCAGCCAGCTGCAACTTCCCTTGATCTTTGACCCTTGAAACATGTCTTGCAACACATTTTTGTCTTTTACCTTGATGGGCAAAAATTTGGAAATCAGGCATTAACTGGTTAATTTTCCAGAGCTGGTCCCACAGACTTACTGAGCTGATGCTGAGCATTTTGTCAGGTCTTTTTGTTCCAACATTGAACACAACCCCTACAAGATAAGGATGCATCCTTCTCAGTTATAGCTGGCAGAAGTCTACTTGCATTGTGTGTCATTGGCAGTCTTATCATTTATTACCTTCAAAAATTACATTCTGTTTTTTTATTAAATCCCTCAAGATCAGCTACATCTCTGTTTTGATTTCTCATTGTAGGAGAAGGTCAAACTACAATTTCTTCTTTTTGAATTCTATGAAACTCAATTTAGGTTTTGGGTTTTTTTGTATTTTAGCAAGTATACCTTTAAGCTAAAGTGGTTAAAGAATGATAAAATAATCATTGCATCACATGTCATTTTTCAGTATACATTAATCTTTCCAATACTATCTCTTTTCAAATAATATTTTTGAAATTAAATTTCCTATCAAAAGGTTCCTATAGTACTGCTAGTCTTCTGACAATTAAGCCCTGTACATAAATGTGCTAATGAAATTGTGCAAGTGAGACAGGAATAGTAACTATTTTAAGTACCATGCACATTGTGAAGCTATTTTTGACATTGTACATTGTATATATTTAGTTATCCTTGACTAAAAATGGGAAAAATAAGTTTTCTATTTTCACTATTCATGCTAACATATTGCTTACACTAGTGAATAATCTGAGCAAAACCAGAAAAAAATTGCTCTCAGTACTTCATCCTACAGCCAAATTTCTTGTGATTATAAAACCATTATTACGTATTCCTCCTACGGTCCAAAAACACCTACAAGCAGATGAAAATGAAACTTCTGCTGAATTGATTCCCACATATCCTCTGTCTATTCCTGATGTTTATGAATGTCCACGACTTCTAAAAAGGAACCCTCCATTTTTCTTCTTACTTTCAGGCAAATCCTTTGCCGTGCTGATTCAACGACATCATTCTTTGTCAAGCTTAGGTTGGGAAAGGAGTTTGGAAAAAGGTAATATAGGCAGTCTCTGGTGCTGCTCCAGATCCTACCTTTTGTAGCTTTAGGTTAGTTCAAATGTACACTCAGATACAAGGAGAAACACTGAAATAATTTCATATTACTGACATTCAGACTCAGAAGTCAGTTATAAAAATGGGAGTTGACCTGTAATTTGCCTAAGCTCTTTGAAAATTTACCTAATAGCCTTATAAGTTAGTTATAGCACCTGACTGTTAGGCAAGGGACCCCTCCAATCATTCTTTCTTCTGTTTCATGTTTCCAAACAGGTGTGCACAAACTGACAAAGTGGTTGACTTGCCTTAGACCTCTGGAAGATTTTACTGAAAAGAAAAAATCTTCAACTAAACAAATTTTCTTCCCAATTTCATGCACTCCTGTACTGGGAAATAGCAGCAGGGCAGATCTGGAATTTACATAGGACTTCAAAGGGGTAGACAGGCTGCAGGAAAAATAAATATGTCCAAATTGAAGCCAAATTTGTGGCCTGAGATAAATACATATACTTGTATGATGTCCACAAGCTTTGTGATCTGGTATACCTGAGGGCAAAACATGACCCTGAATTTTAAGCAGTACTTAGCTGTATGCTTCTTGAATGTTTTCTTGTGCTGTATCATCTTATTTTTGCTTAGCTTACTCCTGGAGGGAAAAATTGTATTTTATTTGTTAGAATAATGCAATGTTAGATGTTTCAGCAGAATTGTAATTCAATTTTGAAAATATGAACATGAGGTACAGCTTCTGCTCCCTATCTCAGCACCTCACCTGCATGGAACAGAACAGTTGTGGTACAAGCAGCTTAGGGACACAGAGCTTCCAGGCAGTGGTGTCTTATGGACTGGCTTATCTAAAAGACAACCAGGCATGGCTCTACTCCACATTTGATTCCTCTCTGACTCTTTAAAGGAAAAGAAAGAAAGAAAGAAAAGTGATGTGGGAAATACTGGTCTAGCCCTTGCAACGAAAGGGTGTGAGGAAGGTAGGCCTGGTAGAAATGGATAATGTTGTTTATGAATTGTTATTGGAAAAAATCTTCAGACGTCTCTCCCACATACCTAAAAACATCGCTAGGACGTGCTTTGCCTTATGACCAGCATGAATAAACCAGCATAGAACCTGCCACTATACTAGCACATCTTAGAATTAAGGTTACTGTAGTAGTACCATGAAAATCTCTAGCTCCTCTACTTGCAGGAAGATCCAGTGCGCCAGATGCCCACATGTGAACCATATAACTGAAGTTAGGGTGCCAGTGCACACCAAAAAGAACACAAACAGACAATGGACCAAGGATCAAAATACCCACTTAACCAGGAGGAAAACTTTTCTCACCATATGGGTCCTTGGGCACCAACCCCCTGCTCTCAACACCAAGGGAGACATCTCTCCTGTTTACAAAGTGCCTCCAAAAGATGGTCTTGGGAACTAAAATTACTAAATATTAGAAATCATGGCTTTTGTAGAAACCCGATCTATTTTTCTCACATTCCATTTCTCACATACCACCATTTTTGACAAGTAATAAATTAACATTTTTCTTCTTTACATTGGCTGCAACTACTTTATCACATTATTCTATAAAAGTTTACAGTTTTGTTCAGGGTAGTTATTCTCAGCCTGTGTTTAAAGTTTTCTGTTTCCTTGTCATATATAAATAAGGGCTTACATGTCTGAAAGCCTGTCTGGTTTCCCACTTTTAAAAATATTTTCTCTCCCTACAAACTTTGACTCATTCATCCAGGGATGGTGCCAAAGCAGCAACATTCCATGGTTTTGGGGCAAGCAACTATTCCTTCTCCTTTGAACCTTGGGGTTTTTTCACATGAACTTGCAATTACACAGTGCTTACGTGCTTCCATTTTTTCAAATATAAGATTTATAGGCAGTATTACAACTTGACCTGCTTCTGTACATGGCTGCGTGCCTTCCCAGATCAATCCTCGTACTTCATTTTAGAGAAAATTTCCATATATGCTAAATTGTGTGTAGTGAGAAGACTTTTACGTCAGGCTCTTGGGAGCACAGAGCAAGCAGCATTTCCCAACTATGTGTTCTGAAGTGCTGGTAAATTCAGGGCATCAATCAAGACTTCATGAAAGAGGATGCACAGATCTTGTCCAGAGTGCTTGCTCATTAATTAGAAATTTTTTTAGCTTCATTGAGTTTGCCTGAGTGACACCCAACAGGCCAAACAAGTTGAGTCCCATATACCAGTGAGGCTGTTTTGATTTTCACTACTGCATTAGCAATGCTAATATCAGTGCTAATCAACCTGTAATTTTACAAATGGAATATTATAAACCTCAGTAATAAACTATACACAGCATACAGATTGAGAACACTATGGAAACAAGCTTAGTTGCAGTTATATCTCAAAAGAAGTCAGAAGGGAATTGAATTTAAGTTACACAAGCAGAGGGCAGAACTTGAAAACAAACACTTTGCTGAAAGAGCCTTTTCATCATTGTAAATCAGTGCAAGATCTCTCCAGCTTGTGTCTCATCTTTGTTTTCCTTACCCTTCCACACACCCTTGCTTCAACTGGACTCTTCCCTCAACAACTACACAACTCTCTCCCATCCCAATATCCTATTCCTGGGCCAACTTTCATCCCTTCTGAAGAAGCTGAAACTCTTACCACCCCTATAATCTTTATTATCCAACTTTTCTAAGCCAAATTATTTTCTTAGAGGATTTAAGCCCCGTAAATCTTTACAACAATAAGGCAAAGGAACCTCAAAGCCTTGCTTTCCTTCCTGTTCCTTACTCTCCCTCCTTCCTGTTTCTTCCTCTCCCCGTGCCAGTCTGTAGACAACATGAATCTCAGCAGTACTGAGAGTGAGTGTTTTCTCCTTCTCTCAGAATCCTGGTTTCAATTCCCAAGGTCTTTGCTGCAAGACTCTGCAGCAAACTCATTCTACTAGACTTCCACTGTGATTGGACCATTTGTTTTTGAAATGTTTATCTGCATGGCTCCCTGGCATCTGTGATGTTCCTGGCAATCTCCAACTGTTTGTATTTTCCTCCTTTTTCAAGGTAATAACAAATTAAAGTCAGTTCTGTTAGAATAACAGACATTTAGGACACAGAGACTAGTCTCTTGACAAATTTTTAATTTCTGCTTCAACCCATGGTGGTTTTAGATCAATGAAGACATCATCCAAATGGTGGGCTGTCACAAAGTATTTTTCTTTATGTTCATTTCCAGATGTAAATCACTGGGTGGCAACTGACACTAAGGAATTGAAAGAAGAGGCTGTTTAGCTGTCAGCTTGATGCATCTGGCTGGCTGTGTGGTTATAACGGCATCACAGTGTCTTGGGGAACTACTGAATCACCTTATAACAGAAGGTTGTCTAGTGTTCTGTCTGCAAAGTAATAAAGCAGTGTACAGAAGAAAATATTAGACAGCTATACTCCTTAGGCCAATTTGTCTCACAGCGATACTACAGTAAATCAGAAATAATTCCACAAACCTCTGCAGAGCTATTCCAGATTTATGTTTGCAGAGCTAAGAGCATAATCTAGTTATTTTAATCTCTTTCTATCATTTTATATAGCCAGTACTGAAATAGTGACTATATGCAGAAGTTTTTGAAAAAATATCTATTGTAAAACAACTTTTATTTTCACAATATTTTTAACACCCAAAGCTAAAATAC
This sequence comes from Toxostoma redivivum, assembly GCA_013397375.1. NCBI lineage: Eukaryota > Metazoa > Chordata > Aves > Passeriformes > Mimidae > Toxostoma > Toxostoma redivivum. Next base: position 13,068 of record VXBI01014669.1, on the reverse strand, counting down.
AATGGAATAGATATACTGGCCACTTTTTTAACCCTTTTCTGGCTGTGTATGAGATATATGTAAGTTTTCTTCATGCTCTTGGTGTGTACCTTAGGCAGCGGTCGCCCTGCTGATATCTACCCTATCACTGTGCACACTCTGTGCATTTTCATTTTCTTTCTTTGCCCTCTGGGTCTTCCATGGGAAGAGTATCAGAAAAAAAACGTTAGTATAAAAAGCATAGCCCTTTGCAGTTCTTTCCCCCTTGGGCACGAGCTCAGTTCCTCTGGCCTTTCCTGAGAGCCAAGGTACTCTGCAGGTCCTCTTCCAAAAGTCACATAATATAGCCGTGGTTCCTGGAAATCTTCAAGAAAAGTCTAACCCATGCTCTAATATGACAAATTTCAGAAGAAAGAACAACTTTTAAATGTTACCTGAAATTACTATTTATTTTATCTAAATCTAAACACAAAAATTTGAAATTTGTTTCAGGATAGTGTATAGTGTGGTAGGAGAAAAAGAAAACCTGTTTTCTAGTTCACAGTCATTGCACTGCAACCATAACAATCTAATTTTAGTGCATGCCTTTTAACCTGGTATTCCACTAAGGCAGCAGTCCTAATAGCTGTCACTGCCATAGATGCACCAGAGCCACTGAGATGCTTTATTTTGAGAAAGCAAAAAACCCAATTATTTTTCTACCAAGATTTAGCTGCTTTTTCTTTTTTTTTTTTTAATAACTTTTGTAGATGAAAATAATTTAGACTGAACACTGACAGGCAGAAGATAATTGTGTGTCTGTGGGTGATCATCTGAAAGTGAACTTTTGAACCCATAAGCAAGCACGAGCTATGAGTATGCAGCCTGCTAGCTGCAAATGGTATGGGCTGACTAAATTTTGATAACTCTGGGACTAAATAACCGTGGCATATCCTGATTCCTCCAATTAATAACAAGATGTAAGACAGAGCCACCAATTAGGAGCTGATCATGTATTTCCTTCTGCACATTGACTACTTGAATGGGGAAATCTGGGGGCTGCAAAAGAAGGCGGTGAAGATCACGACTGGGGAAAGGATCTTGGAAGTTTCAGAAGACTCTGGAGAGATCACTGCCTGGTGACAAGTGCTGGGGGACAGGCAGACCCCCTGGCTTCTGGGCCAGAGACCTCTCACATCTGAGACTGGTACCTGTGAGCAGTGGCACAGCATCACCTGGCTGAGCTTTCTGCCTGTCCTTCCCTGGCCACCTCCCTGTGCGGAGGGACACTGAGACCGGGGGAACACGGTGCTGGTGGGGATGGAGAGCATGAGTGTGTGAGGAAATCAAGCAGAGCAAAAGCTTAAATCTCAAGGGTTCCTAAATAAACCCCAATATCCAGATCCACCATGCATTGTTGTTTGCTCCGTCTCACCTGCGACAGTTTAAGACATAACTTGTAAAACTTTATAATTCAATCGCTGCCAGCCTGCATTCCCATGCATGCAAAACACAGTAGATGTATTCACAACAGAAGACCATGCTACTTGTGCAGTGATCAGTGACTCACCAGCAGTGTAGTCTTCTAAATTTAGTTCTGTGCCCTATTGAGGAGTTACTCTGACAATTTACCATGGTGATGCCACTCTTATGAGCTCATTATCACTGTGTTTGTGTTTTACTGCTGCTAGAAAATAGGCACAAATATGCTACCATTGTCACCTCTTTCTTTCAAATTCTAACTTATTGCACAGAAAGAATGGAAGGAGAGAAACTGAACAAAGATCACCTAATCTTGTTAAACTCGGCAAGAAATCACATTTGTGTCAGAGTGGAGCAACAAAAAAAAAGATACATCCCAATACCAAGTCCTGTAAATTCACTGCTGAATTATTTTCAAATGTGGTAAATCAAATTTAATGCCAATATGTCTGTATGTGAAAGATCAGTCTCACTGAGAAAACAAGAAAATTCTACAGACTTATGTGAGCTGTATTTGAAGTGAGTCTTGTTTATAATGAAGTCATCCTGGTTTGCTTTTAAATATTTTTAAGAAAGGAACTGAAAACACAAGTTATTAATAAATATTTTCATGCAATTAGTCTGTAGAAGTAGAAATTTCTGTAGAAATACTGGAAGCTCATTTAAATGCTCAAAGAGGCATTTGAAAAAAACTGGGCAAAACACCACAGAAAAGCCTGCATAATGTTAGCCATGTTAGTAAGTAACTGAAAATGGCTGATGCCCTTTTTCAGACTTTTATCATAAAGCATGGGCTGCTATTAAACTAGAGTCTGTTTTCTCATAAGGGAGGGACAAATATCCACTAATACCGGTAGTGCTTATTGAATTTCCTTCTGCAAGTATGACATGATGTAGCCAGCACAGGAGATACTAAAAAAAGCAAAGACAAGACACTGAACCGACGTCAAATATCATTTCCACACCTCATCTACTCTCTGAACAAACTGTTACTGTTTTTCTTAAATCAGTACTCACCCACTGGCTATTATCATTTTTCTATCAGCTCCTGGCCAGGCACACAATTTAGCTCTGTCAAGATAATCTGGTTGTCCTCAGGCTTGCTCAGTGTTTTCAGCTGTCTGAAACTAGTGGTGAAACACACAAACTGTATGGATTGTAAAGCCATTTTCTGCTTCAGTTCTAGCCTTCTCCTTTTAGCTTCCTTTTTCTGGTTTTCCTATACATAAATCTTGTGTAATTATTTCAGGATTAGTTCTCCTTGGTTCAAGCAACTTGACAGAATTTGGCACTTACACATTTGTCCATCTGCCCTGTTGTTTGAAAATTTGTCTTGAACATCCTTTTGACTGGTAGCAGTTTTTATTCTTCATGACTTCTTAGCTAACATTATGTTACACTCATTTTTTTACAAGAGATACTTAAATATTCTAGACATTTTATGGTTTAGCTAAATAAAATAAGCTTACACAGCTTAAGGATTCAGCCTGCACCACTGGTCTCATCTTTTTCTTTTCCACATAAATCAGCTTATTTCTTTCTAAGTACTCCCAAAAGCTTATTTTAAATGTGCCAAAGTACTCACTGTTTATGAAATACATCTCTTCGGATGGGTGTATGGACTGAGAAAAAACCCTTGCTGTTCATAGGAGTAAAGTCTGAAATTGTGGATGGTGGTACTATACAATCACAGGCTAAGACCCTTTCTTAAAGAAGGTGGAAATATTTCAGATGAAAGCAATTTTATAAAAGAAACTAAAATCCATAGGTGGACCAGTTTTGTGAAATCCAGAGGACTGGATTCAAAGGCACTAGAGTATTTAGGGCTTTCCCCCCCACCCCCCCGCCTTATCAGAAAACTCTTCCAGTGACAACCCCGATGGCAAGAAATTAAACCAGTTGGAGCATGACGAAGCAAGTCAGGAAATGTGATTAAGGATAGACACATCATGGAATGCATGAAATATCAGGAATATTACAGGTATGCCAGAGAAGTGGGTTGAGAGGGATGGCATTAACCATGTCAGACAACATTCAAGGGCTGAATTTCTCTGTGGAGGGCTAGAAAGGATGGGAAGGGAAGACAGATAACAGCAGCATGCTGGATCCATCAAACTGATCACTTAGAGACTGCAGTCCTTTGGAAAAGAGAGATGGATCATGACATAAGTTCAGCAAGACCCGGGGAATACACAGGCATGCGGAATAATATTAAACTTAGTTATTTCCCAGGATTTACAGTCTAAGACTGCTGTTTTCTTTTTCTATCTGTAAACAGCTTTTCTGTATTCAATTTCTAAGATGCAATTTTCCGGCAGCTGCCAGTTTATTAGATTTCTGGCATGTATGGTTGTTAAAATGTATAAATAATTTGAGACCTGCTAACCTGCCATTCATGCTGGGGTCAGTTTTCATTTTGTGTGACGATATCTGCAATTATTTGTGCACTTTTGTTTCTGGCACATTTTCAAACACCAGTTAGTTGGTGAGCAGAAAATGATAGCTTTTACTCTGTAAAGAATTATAAGCAGAAGTATACAGAGATTAGCTCTAGGATGTCTATTACATTACCAACATTCTCAGAGTGAGTTATGAAAACAAGGATGTCTCATTTGGAAAACAATCCAGGATAAAGGAATAGAGAGGAATATGTTGACATGCAATGTCATGACATTTCTGAGGGGTTGAGCTTTTAACTAGTGAGGCTAGAGCTATTTAAAGTTACCTACTATAGTTTTGCTTTTTATTGGTTTCTTTGTCCTGGCAGGCATACAGCTCATCACCTCGTTAGTTGTTTGTTGCTGATGCATTTGATTTTTGGAGAGGCTTAAAACTCATTAAATTTTCCTCCTTAAAAACAGAGAACCAGGTAGAGATCATAACCATCCCTCCTCAGTGGCTTAGTCTTTTGAAGGGGACAGTTATTAGGTGGACTGTGATGCAAACAGCCTCCTCTGTAATCACATAAAAATCCCAAATATAGGGGTTTACATAGTGCCCATCATCTCATGTCTGAGGTCATTGATTAGTACTGGAAGGCAGGATTAGTACTTGTGGTTTGGCATAGTCAGTTACCATATGTAATGAAGATCTAGAAGGAAAAATCCTATTTGAGGTCTTTGACTCCTTTTTTGACTGCAGGAATTTATTTGCTGGTGTATACTGCCTTTTACAAATCCCCGGTCTAATTCATTTCAGCAAACCTCAGGAACCAGTGCATAAACAGGCATAGATTGTAGGTAAATATAGTTCATTTTCCATGAGAAGTCTGAAGGCTGAACTCCAGGAGAGTGAGGATGTATTGGCAGAGCAGATATTGTGTAGGTCTGAACGCATACAGAAAAGTGAAAGCCTCCATTTAAAATCTCTTCTAGTATCTCAGATGAGTTTGAGAGTGCAAAGTAATGAAGGCTGTCATACTGTTATTAGACTCCATAAATATAAAGTACTTTTTAGGCTGCAAATTACTGATTGGGCAACTTAACAAAAGAAACTTATGACCCTCATAGATGCAATGTTAGAGTGCATAAACTGTTTGCATCTTACTTTATCTTTCCCTTTATGTGATAGTTTTGCTTCTCATTTCTGCTGCTAAATCTGACCCTGAAGTTAGAAGTGATCTGTGTAGATGTGTTGATCAGAGAACATTGCTAGGGTCCTGTGCTCATAACATGCAGCAGGATATGAAGGATGTCTTCCTTTTAATACTATTGTGTTGTTTAGTACATTATTTGGGTGCAATCTGAAGGAAGCAAGTGTGTGAAAGAAATTCATTGAATCAATCTTTAATTTGTAGTTTTTTTGTTTTGTCACTACCTGAGGACAGAAGCACTTTGTACTAGCAAAATAGGGTTAGATTGTCACAAGAGTTGCTGGATATCTGCATACAGCATGAGAACCAGCACCTGATTTCCTACAGTGATTATAGGAGCATCTCAGTGGTGCACCAAACATCTGAATCTGCTCCAAAAGAAGTCTGAAGATTGAGCCTTGTATGTCACAGCTGACCTGAAAAGTCAAAGTTCCCATAGTGTCTCTCGGGGAAAAATAAAGCAAAAGATGAACTTGGAAATTAACTTGGAAACTTTAACCAGCATTTTTTCCTTTGAGCTTTGCTTGCCCACACAGGACCGCTGATGGTCAGCTACCATACCACACATCCCTGCTGTTGCCTCATCATTAACTGACTCCTTTGCTGCTCAGGTGTCCTTTCTTCCCATTTCCCTCTTCCTAAATTGAATGGGAGATTCATCAAGTAAACAAGCCTTTTAGTTACAATAACAATAACTGGGGGGAAAAAAGGTGTTAGCGTTGGAACCAGTAAAAATTTATAGACTGCGCATCAATGAGTTAATTCTTTAGTGTCTACAGAGTCAATTTTCTTCAGGCTTCACTTTACAGAGCAGGCAACAATATGGTGTCAAGTGTGACCTCATTTCCCTTTCTTAATATCATGCCACATTACCAACAATTGTGAATAGGTGTGGAGGAGATGAACTCTCATTTTATCACCTCAGAAGCACATATAAAAACCTCTAACCACGTGCCCCCCCAGCAAATAGTTACACTACATGAAAACTTAAAACAGTGGGAGCAAGTGAGCACTTCCATCAAAATGCTCTGCAGTGAAATAGCTGGTGAGGATGGAAGTTAAATTGCCAGGGCTAGGCAAATTGTTTCTGCCTATCTGTAGATTTTTCACACTGGCTCCATTGATTTTGAGTTTGGGGCACAAGTAAATCACAAAAAATCAATTATGGCAATCTGTGCAAAATTAAATTGGTTTGAATAAACAGTTCTATGTTAGTATAAATGCATCTGCATTGCATATTTGGATTAAACGAGCACCATTTCTCAGAAAGTATGTGAAATGAGAACACTAATATAGAAAATTGTTCAATGTGATTTTCAAAACTGTGGATGGAAAAAGCTTTAATGTTCGCACAAAGTTCTGCAGCGAATTGTAAAGTCTATGCGTCAAAGTGGTAGCGTTTATAGGTTCTTCCTGCATGTGAACTCTGGCACAAGTTGTCCTATGACTTTTGGCAGCTGTATGGGCTAGGCATGGGATGTTGCAGGAGAGATCGATTTCAATCTGCAGGATTCCTGGGAGCCACTTGCTCAGTGGACACATCACACAGAGTAGTAAAGAAAAATTTTTGCTCATTCTGCCAGTCCTACAGGAAAAATTAATGCCTGCCATTTGTTCTGTGCTTTCCTCCATGATGCACAGCAAGACCAGCCACCCAAGCTCCAGCAGAAGGCCACCAGGGGACGGGGATGGTCCCTGCAGGAGGACTGTGACTTTGGCCCTGCTAAGTCCTCACAGCACTATCTGTCCCAGCTCTCAGAGCTTCTGCCTAATATGTCCACAGGTTGAAAGTGACACAGGGCTCCCATCAGCATCTTGAAGGCAGTGTTGGGCATCTGCAGCTGTTATCTCCAACTCTCAGGATTGTGAAGGTTGTGACTATAGCTCACATTTGTAAATTGAGGCTGCTATAAGAACTGCTTCTAGCTGGGCTTTGGGGTGGATTTGCCCCACAAACACACACTCATGTACACACACAGAGTGTTCTCAACCCCTAACCCATACTCAGCCACTTGGCACCACCCTGGAAGACTGCAAACCATGGGTACTGGAGAAGAGAGAGGGCTTCTCAGCCCCCAACTGGGAGACAGCAACATGAAGGCTAAGGGAAAAAGTGAGATAATACAAGCATGAACAAGAGACTTACTTGTGAGATGTTTGCCCTTTCTTTAGCTGCTTAGTACTACTGCTGGCAGACATCACTTTTTCTGCACAGCAGGAACGTATCTTTCCCTTTTCTCACCATATCAATTCATCCCTCCTTCTTCCTGATTTAGTTTCAATATCAGACCAGGTGAAAAAGAAGATGATCTGTTTTAAGTTACCAGTTACATATGAATCTACAAATGCAGAATAGAAACACAAAATGTGAGGGTAGGAGGGAAAAGAGAAAGAGAAAACCTGTACAAAAAAGTTTGTGCTGAATGATAGCACGCAAAACCAAAATAAAATAATCATTGTTGCAATGGCACAGGAAATAAAAAAGCAATAATTGAATTTAGAAACTTTTTAGTAGATCACACTCCTATTTATAAACACCGCTGGCCAGAGCTGTGTGAGTCTGCAGCCAGAATTAGGTTAAGCCCCTGCAGGAGGATGTCTGATGGCAGCACAGAAACAGACTCACACCAGCTGTACCATTTCACTGTATTTTCATAGTTTTTAAGGCATCATCACAACCTACCCAGACTGCCAGAGACCCTGAATTACATGAAGACTGGCGTCCCAACTATTGCATGGCATGGCAGCCAACACAGCAAAACTAATCTGGGCTCATCAGCACAAAACTCTGACATCTTATCTATGGAACTGTATTGCCTTTATGCCCTTAGAGTGTTGAGGGTGTGACTTTATGTTCATAATGTAAGCAAGAACCATGGTCTCATATGCATCAAGATTTCCCCTATATTCAGATGTAGTTTATTCCCACTGAAAGGAGCAAGAGCCAAACTATACAGGCTTTTCCATTGACAAAAGGCTTTTTATGAAAAATCATTTGAACTGGAAGTATTTTCCTTTGGACAAAAATTATCTAAACAGCTAACTTGCTGTCACTTTGTTTGCCTAGGAGAATGACATTGGCCTGGGAAGACAAATAAGTGCTTGGGAACAGAGTACAAAAATAACTTAGAGAAACACTGGCTGAGTTTAACTGCTGATGTAAAAGTGTGTGAGACTGTTGAGCCCAGCTGAGCTGCAGTTCCTTATGAGAGCTGTAAATTTGGACTAATATCTTTAGTGAGTGAAGCTGGTTCACCACATTGTGCAACTCATCCCTTATTTAATATGAGTGCAATGACTTTAATTTATCCCAGATGCCATCAAATAGTGGGGCCAGCACTTTTGCTACTTTGGTATGAAATTCACTAACAGTGTCATTAGAGGAAGTAAATCAGCATGGTATTGCTCTTCTAGAAGATGATTTCCTTCTGTTTCAGCCTCTAGAAATACACTGTATAAATCTACATTTCAGGTGCACTGGCTTACAGCCTTTTCACTTGGAAGGTGTTTTGAAGTCCTCTTCTGTTCTGTAGAGGGCATTTTGTACAATGATGCACATAGTTCACCAGTTCTTTTAGCAGAAGTTGTTTCCAACAAAGCTCTTGGTGAATGATGACTTAATGCAATGCAGCCTGAATTCTTGAAATTTCCCCATTGGCTCACAATTACTATTTGACTGGATAGGAATGTATTTGGGATGGCTCAGGACAGCAAAAAGATGCTTCTGAACCTTCATGCACCAGCACTGTAAAGAAATTATTTGATTGTGTCATCAAGTCTTTAGATTTTAAAAATGTTTGAGGGAAGATAGGATAGTTGGTTTTGAGTAGGCATTTGTTGTCAAGTTGCATTTGAGAAACTTGTTCCAAAACAGTACTGTTCATGTAATCATTGGGTCCAGCAGATGTAAATAAACCTGATGTAAATGAGCCTGATGCAACAGTAGCTAAAGGAAAAACAATGAATGAAGGAAGATGCTGCTTACCATCTGATAGACAACCACTATCAGAGACCATGGCAGACAAAATTCTCTACTTGGTCACATCTTAAATTCCTCTCAAATGCAGTAAGTCCTTCATTTTTCAAGCTCTCCATTTCTTCCGTGTTTTGCTTCATTCCACATCTAGGCAGTGCTACCAACCAAATGTGGATAACCTAAGACTTTATTTTGGAAAGCAAATGTCACTTCCAAATCTTCTTGGAGTTCTTAATGTCTAAACATGTACAGAGATATAGCCTTAGAAAAAGCCCCTTTTTACATGTGCCAATGCTTGGGACCACATGTAAACTATTCCTACCTTCCAAGTGAAATAACAGAAACCATTGGAACAGTTATAAATTCCTGCACTATACAGGATTGTATGGTGAGCTTCACTTCTTTGAAACCCTTTTCCAAAAATAGCAAAAATAGGAGACTCAGATGAACAGGAGCCAAAGACACCAAGTCCAACAAACAGGTTTCTATTTCCAGTTAATAGCTAGTTTAACTAGAAATATATATTTCAGTACAAAGCAGACCTCCCTCCAGTTTCTACATGATCTTTAAAGCCTTTGGCTAGAGGAGTGTCCCATATTTTACATTAAGGTCTGGATTGTGCCATGCCACTTAGATCGACAGTGCTGTTCCCCTCTGGGTCCCCTGTCCTGCAGCTCATTGGGCATTTCTTCAGCTGCCATCATCCTTCAGACCCCAATCTGATCTCACAGCCATACACATCAAGACCTGGCCTCGTAAAGGAAGCTCCAGGCGATCTGGCTTCTAACACATCGGGTTTTGAAATGGAGGCATTTTGCAAACAGAGATTAACAGGAAGCTGTTATTTTGATTACAGAGTGGCTTAGTGGTGCACAATGTAAAGCTAATTCAAAACTTCCTAAAACATCCGGAGTATAGTTTCTTTTAGATAACTTCTCTTGGAAGTGGCTTTTGCTGCAACACATAAATTTCAAAAAGCAGGCAAGCTTATACCGGGCCTGGTTTAATTTTCTGGAACAAGATGGGTCACTGTTGCTACAGTGGCAAGAACTTGCAGAAGCGGGATGTATTCTCCTTTCCCATCAGGACAGAGGTGGGCTCTGAGGATATGGTAACCTCATCAGTGTGGAGTCTGCAGATATTGCTTGGTTTGCCTCGATCCAGGCTGGGAGTCAGCTGAAGGTCGACATGTATTGGTGCAGGAGTGGCATCACAGTGACACAGCTGTATTGCTTTTGAGAGCCGCGATTTCTTCATCACACTTGCACAATGTTGTTGGCTCTTGTCACTATTAGGTTTTAACTTTATAAGGAAGGACGCTACTGTGCTTTGGTCCTTGAGTGGCCTGCCAAAGAACATTTATTTCACAAGACTTGAAGGAGCAACTTGGTAGCATTTCCTGATATGAAGATTACTAAACCAAGCTACTGTGGGAGTTTATGTGAGAGAAAGGACTCAGAAGCAGATGGAAGTTTTGTATGTGCTCTAGAAAGAGAGTTCAGCCAGTGTTGGCCATTGGGGCCAAATTAATTGCACAATGTGCAGGGCACAGAAAAATAAACATTGTAGCATGAGGCATCCTTGTATCTCAGTTTTAAGTTTACGTTATTGGCAGCCATCTGCAACTGAAACAAGATTCAGAAAAGAGGACTCAGATTATTTAGAAATTTTCTATAACATTTTCCATTCCTTCTGCTTTGGCAAGGAACTATTTCTTCCATATTCAGCACAATAATGTCTTTCTTTTAGATACATTCTGCTTCTCCTCAGCCTGGAATCCCCCACCTTCTCCCTCCCACCCAAAAATAATAAAATAAAATACTTGCTTTATTATCACAAAACAAGCAATATTCACATATCAAAACAAACAGTGTAATAGGTTTATGAAATAGATTTTTTTGGCAAAATAGACTGCAATTGCTAGAGATGGGATTTAGTGGTACAAAAGAAGCCCCATTCAATTTGAGTTTTTAAGGTTTTAATACATTTCTGCCGCCACAAATCTGCTCAGCAGTCAGAGATACTACTTTCATCTTTATTCATTGAGAGTTTACCCTGGTGTTTTAATATAAAACCTGTTCAGGGAATATCTAGAAACAGATATTTTTTCTTTTGTGTAGAGCTGATATGTGAGAAGAACTGAAACTTTCTGGCAGGTGAAAAGAAGTGAAAAGAGGTGAAAAGTCTCTATTCAATAGAGAACAGGAAGTTAAATTTATTTTCCTCTTATACCAACATATATTGACAGTGATTCTATTTCAGGTAACAAAGTAAGACCTCCATAAAAGACATGTAGGTATGACCCTCCATTCAGGCTTGAAGGAAACCCCAACAAAGGCCATGCTGTGGCACAGCATTTTAGGAGAGTGGTAAAAGGTGTTTTGACATCATCACATAAGGCTGAACCAGATAGATTATTAGATTACTATGGTTTTTTGTTTTCTTTTTTTAACATGGCATTATTGTATCATCTCTGTTTATTACTTTACCATTTATCCTCTTAGATTTTCCCACAGATGAAGGGAGTAATCATAAAGGCCAGCTGGGTGGTCAAGGGATGCTCTTTCCATCTATAGAAGCAGTGAAGAGCAAGGTCTGCTGTGCATGGAGGGTGAGGTAGAGATGAGAAATGGACAAACACCACTGTCAGGGCTTCTTTTAGGCTGGGTTTTCATCATGCATGGAGAAAAGGCAAAATCTGGCAAGCAAGAGTTGGTCTTTGGGCTCTAGTAACAGAAGAGGAGAATTCAGAAAGAAACTTGCAGAATAGGAGGTTTGGATAAGAAAGAAAAGTGGGCTCCAGAAGAGCAACACGAGCAACTTTCCATCAAAGAAGATTAAGTTAGGTGCAGGAGAGGCCATGGTGAATCTCTTATCTTGAGTCTATCAGCTCTGACAGTGACCCATACATTCCATGCTGTGTCATTTTGAACTCAAGCCAATGCTTAAATTGTATGACAGAAGCAATTTCAGTGGGGGAGCACTACAATAATTGCTGCACCATCAGTGAAAGAAAAGGTTGGAGGAAATTTCAAAGACCCCTTACATATTTCACAGCTTTTAGGAAGATAATTTCCCTACTGACATCTAAGACAGAACATCTACAATGTATTACTTGAATTACCTGGTATAGAACACCAATTGTTTAGCTCCTCTTTCTGATGGGGAAAAATGAATTGATTTCTTCCTCATGCCAGTGTTTGCCAAAGTGGGTTTAATAAATTATATCCCAGAGAGAGTCCATGATGTGTTTTTAAACAAACATAGTGAAGAGTAGCTTAACTTCAGTGATCATTTATGTTATGTTTATTGAGCGTGACAATAGATTAGATAATTACAGCCAAGGACTTCCTCATTTCACCAGAACTGTTTGCATTAAATTTGAGGTTTATTAAAAAGCATTATTCAGGGGAAATATGAAATCCCATGCTTTAAAGTTTGAATTTTGCTATAATCTTTTACTTTTTAAAACTAGTTATAGCAAAGAATCTTCATTTAAGCCTCTTATAGTGTTCACTTTTAAAATTTTATTCTGCTCTGTATGTGGGAGCAGAGATGGTAATGAATAAAAGGTGTGGGGTAATGTTGGGAGGGGATGGTGAGCAGAAGTCACATGAGTAGTAAAATAAGAAGAAACCTAATAATACCTAGCAACCTAACAGGGAAAAAATGTGCATGGCAACAGAAAGGAAGGACTTAGCTGCAAAGAGAAGACATGCTAGGAAAAGCAGACAAAGAGAAAGAAAATTCTTAACCTAATAAGCCTCAGAAATGGGGAAGGAGCAAGAATGAATAGTTTAGAAACTTGGAAAAGCAAGCCAGCTGAACCTTGTCCTGAACAAAAATAGCAAAGGGCTTTACCACTTTGTTGGGGGTTGAATAATTTCTTTTATTTTCTGTGGAATTTTTCCCTATTCTTATGCTAATCACTTCGGGCTACAAGTTAATTGCCTCTCACCAGAAGGGGGTGGGGGTGGGGGATGATAAAAAAAAAGGGAGCCAGAAAAAGGAAGGGGAGCACGGAGGGGAGGGCTCTATCGCGGCTAGCATGTGGAGTTGG